>JAMPIV010013773.1:0-57500 GCA_024509875.1 Oreohelix idahoensis
ATTCCATTTATTTTTATACCCACTGTTACGAGCGGTCGTGTGTCTTACATGTTTTGCATATTACTGTAGTTCTGTTTGCTTAGTGAACTATAAAAGCACAAATTAAAATTAACCAATAGAACTATCAGAGAATTAAAGATGACCCCGGAACTAATAAATGCTGAAGTCTTATTACCATATCAACTTACTACTTTAATATATCATATAGTCCCGCTTGCGTCCGTAGTTTCAAAACATAACATTATACTGACATATGAGTAATTCCAATTCCTTCGCTAATATATGATACATTCAATAGATTTCACTGAATTATTTATTTAACCAACTGACATTGTTAAATACATTAACCACATCATACGGTCTTTTATATTCGGACATGCGCCCTAATATAACCGACGGACCTTGCGTCCAGGTTGAACAGAGCGCGCCGTGCAAAAACGAAGCAAAACTTCTATTAAAAAAGGCAATTGACATTGTTGATCCATTAGTTACTAGGAAGTACAAGTCTCATAATATACATTCACGTCCCATGAACACGATCTGTAGTAATCCAACTGAACTAATGGTTTATGCCACGATATAATATGTATCCTATTTACACACGATCTATAATAGATCTAGTAGACACTGCCGAATAACTAAAATGGTAAACACTACACACAGTGAACACGATTCCACGCCTAGAAGGCTGAACACCAGAATCTAATGTAACTACTCAAAACAATGGCACGTCATCATAACTACTCTTAGTTACATACGCATCAATGGCTTTTTGCACGGCGACAAATAGCGTTCAAATATAATTTCCTATTTGCTGCACAAAAAAAGGATCATAACACTTATGTTTTCGAGCACCTCTTAATCCAACTGTGATATTTTGGCCATGCTTGTAAAAAGTTTGAGATTCACTAATTCCATCGTCAACAGAAAATTTTGGACAACCGCCAGACAAGGAATTTGCGCAATAATTTATGCACTTTTATGCAGCGGAAATGATATCAAACACCAGCTTCAGGATAAGGACACTTTCAGACGTCAACTTGAATGTGTATCGGTACAAGCAAGTACGATAGAAGCGTGTAAAGAGAACAGGTGAGAGGTAGTTGTATAGTGATACCGTAAAAGTAAATCTAGAGGTAAAGCAATGCAGATTCCTACAGAGATAAAGAAATGTAAAAGAAATATAGCAAGATTGTCATGGAAACGTTAACGTAGTACAACAATACATACTTCCGTAGGGGGAGTGAAATGTTAAAAATTAATTTATATTAGGTCTCAGCTTTATGAGATGGGTGACCAGTCCTCACTCACGCTGCTTGTCTTTCAAGAGCACAATCAGGTTAATCGTTTTTTCACCTGGTTTCGAACCCAGTCCCTTCGCCTCGAGAAGAACGCGCTCTTAACACTCTGCTGCATGTACGCTCTGAGATTCACATAGAGATACATACATTCATTCACATACAGAGGAACAGATGTTCAAGCAATATTGCTGGGCATCTATTTCTGTTTGGGCCCGTTCTTTCAAAGGTAAGGTGAAGGCAGTAACCATAGCAGATACTAGTGAAGGCAGTAACCATAGCAGATACTGGTGAAGGCAGTAACCACAGCGGATACTGGTGAAGGCAGTAACCATAGCAGATACTGGTGAAGGCAGTAACCATAGCAGATACTGGTGAAGGCAGTAACCATAGCAGATACTGGTGAAGGCAGTAACCATAGCAGATACTGGTGAAGGCAGTAACCATAGCAGATACTGGTGAAGGCAGTAACCATAGCAGATACTGGTGAAGGCAGTAACCATAGCAGATACTGGTGAAGGCAGTAACCATAGCAGATACTGGTGAAGGCAGTAACCATAGCAGATACTGGTGAAGGCAGTAACCATAGCAGATACTGGTGAAAGCAGTAACCATATCAGATACTGGTGAAGGCAGTAACCATAGCAGATACTGGTGAAGGCAATAACCATAGCAGATACTGGTGAAGGCAGTAACCACAGCAGATACTGGTGAAGGCAGTAACCATAGCAGATACTGGTGAAGGCAGTAACCACAGCAGATACTGGTGAAGGCAGTAACCATAGCAGATACTGGTGAAGGCAGTAACCACAACAGATACTGGTGAAGGCAGTAACCACAGCAGATACTGGTGAAGGCAGTAACCATATCAGATACTGCTGTAACGGAGTGAACTGTTAGAGACTTCAGTATAACTAAGTCCAGCATCATGAGGTGGGTTAACTGGTTCACTTCCTCGCTAGATTTGCCTTCCCTAACTGAAGAGCATATTCAGATACCCGTTTACAGCTTGGAAGACTGGAGTGTGACGCAACGGTGTTTCAGACACTCGGCCAATCGAACGCATAGCCTATTAGGATTCGTTTGCTTTGGCTATATTATACAGTTTTTTTTTTCTTGTCATCTTTGCCTACTCACTGTTCTGTTACTATGTAGATTCCAGTCCAGTGCATGTCTGGCTATATTGGTTGAATGTTTCATTAAAGCAGTGCTCCTCAAACGTTTTACTATGGCGTAACTCATAACTATATATATATATTGTGGTGGGTTTTGATGTTAAGAAGGTTGGTGTGTAGTAAAGTTGTACTTGAGTGAGGTCAAGCTGTGAAGGCCTCTGATGTAGACAATTGATAGCTGTGTTTTAGATAACCTTGCTGCTACCACCATACGATCTCACTCAAAGTTATATTTTGGCCTAGTATGATTGAGAGCTATATCTAGTGTCTAGGGTAATGTAAGAGTAATGTTAAAGAACCTCAATACAAAAACATACACATACATATATTAAGTACTATGATAAACTCAACTAACTCCAGTGGTTACATTTTATAGTTTAGAATTTCTTTCGTTCACCTTTATTGGTCCTGAACCTAAATTTGTTTTGGTCAGGACTACAACTCAATGTGAATCATATTATATATATATATATATATATATATATATATATATATATATATATATATATATAATATATATATATATATATATATATTATATATATATATATATATATATATATATATATATATATATATATATATATATATATATATATATATATATTTACATAAACAGGACAATATGTCCAAAGCACATTGTTAAAAGTCCCAAATAGTGTTACTTAATCTATGTTGAATAACTGGTACTTGGAGACAGGTTGAGGATTTTTCATCATCCCACTGTTCTTTTGTTTTTCCTATGATTGTCTAGTTTAGTCTTTGGGAGGAAAGTTTATTTATACACAGGAGATTCGCTAAACGTTTCTGATAAGTTGTCCCAGGCCAGATATTAACACTTATCTGGACCCTGGAATCACAGCAGTTGTAGTTGGTTTGGCCAAACACCACAGTCTCCTCTGGTCTTGAATTTCTTTACTATAGAACAGGTACCAGAGATTCTTCGAAATGTGCAGAAATTCTCAATCAGCAATTACCAGCACCAGACAAGTGTCAGCAGAACCCCTGTAAATGAAAGTTATGGTTCTGTCTTAACATCAAACTAATTCCTCCCAATTTACACGTAATAATACATTTAACACAAAAGAACCTGGTCAGCTCTCTCTGACCAACCTAGCTTCTCCACTCTAGTTTGATGGAACAAATTGTACCAGTTTTCTTTTCTTTTCCCTAATGGCTGCTACGCCTCTGTCATTCCAGCAGTAATCTTTTCCCATACACTAAGATAGGTGTTATGTTCCTGTATGACCATCATATATAGTCCTGTAGTTCTAAACTTCTTTAATAGTCCATTATATGATGGATCAACATCTAGGCCATGCCTAAGTCTGCCATGGAACCACCTAATTACAATCTTTTTACATGGCCTTTTCTTACACTCAACCCTTTTTTAATTAAAACGTTAATAAAATCAATCTTACCACATATTCAAGGAAATATAAACAAGTAAACGATGACTAGGCAATAGAATATGGCACACTTTCAGCACTGCCCCTGTCCAGACTGCTTTCTTTTATTAGTATTTAAAAGCACAAGCCTGCTGTCATCGCTGCTCGTTCCTCAGAATATTTTGAAAAAATGGCAGCGAGCAGCCTGCTTTTACTATCATATGGAATGCTTTGGCCAATCGGACCAAGCACCTCTTTAGTTTGAATGAACTTTTAAAAAAAAATCTCAAACCACTATGCGTTACTACTACAAGATATATTTGTATTTTTAGGTCAGCCAATAATATTTCGCCTTGCTTTAAACTACGACCAATCAAATTCCCCGTACCTTCTTTCCCCCAAAGTTGTTTTTCAAAAATATGCCACAAAAAAATAAGCAGGCATGACTTCTCCTGACAGTCCGTCCGATCCTCTATAGTATTATGGCTATAATTTGGTCATTTAGTGGACTATTTGTGTAACTGACAACATATTCTTGCTCAGAAAGTCCCAAGGCACCCGAATATATAAATTTTATGGCCTTATTTATCTTGGTTCAGAATTCCATATTTTTTTCTATGTTAGTTGTTTATTTCTAGAGACTACCACCTTTTCACTTAAAAACGCCTTTTCCCATGTAACTTTTCAACCAACCTAATTACCGAGTCCGTTAAGAATTACGTCCATTCTTCAATAAGAGCTAAGCCCTTTTTTACTCCGTAGTAACGTTAAAATCGAATTTAACCACATAATCAAGGAAATGTCAAATGGCTTTTAAGTAAATTCAAACGATGACTAGTTTTTTTTTTTTTTTCAAATAATGGCACACTTTATTTCAGCAACTGCCCCGTTTTATTTTTTTTTTTTTTTTTTTTTTTTTAACTTTTTTAATTTGATTTTTCTAACAGCACATTGCCTGCTTTCAACCTGCTTTTTCCTCAGTACTTAGATTTGAAACAAACTTTTCGATTTTGTTTTCTTTCTCTACATATACATTGAATGCGTTTGGCCAATCGCGTTGCAAAATTTTTTTTTAAGTTTTTTGAAATACTTTTTTTTTTTTTTTTTCTTAAAAAAAAACGTTTGTTTTTTTTTTTTTTTGCTTTTGTACTTTTTTTTGTTTTTTTTTTTTTTTTTTTGTTTTTTTTTTCTGGTTTTTTTTTTTTTCAGACCAATACAAATATTTTCTACGCTCGTTTTTTTTCTACCTGCTTTTCAAAGTTCCCGTTTTTTTACTTTGTTTTTTTTTCCAAAGTTTCTTATTTTTCAAATTTATTTGTTTTTTTTTTTTTTTTTTTGTTTTTAACTTTTTTTTACTTCCGATATCAATGTTTTATCGTGCCTCTTAATTTCAAGAGTCATTTTAGTTTTTTTTTTTGAGTTTAACGTGACAACATTTACTTTTATTCGGTCCAAAGGTTTTTTTTTGTTATACAATTTTTTTTGCCCTTGATTAGGACTTGGTTATTTTTATTTTCTTTGTTTTTTAGTGGTTTTTGTTTTTTTTTTTTTTTGTTTTATTTCTTGACTTTCCTTCTTAACCTTTTAACTTCTATTTTTTTGTTTTTTTTACTTTTTTCCTAAATAACGAGAATTGTTTTTTTGTCTTTTTTTTTTTTTTTTTTTGTTTCTAGGCACACATCCGACACTTGTTACAGAGCTAAGCACTTTTTCATCACGTTGAACAATTGTTTTGTTTACGATGTTATTTTTTTTTAGTATTTGTTATTTTGTTTTTTTTTTTTTTTTTTTTTTCATTTTGGGGCGTTTTATTTTTTCAATTGTTTTTTTTTTTTTTATTGTTTTTTTTTATTGTTGTTTTTTTTTTTTTTTTTTTTATTTTTGGGAAACAACGTTTTTTTTTTTATTAGCATTGGGCCATCTATCCTTCTCTCCACCCTTTTTCCTATATACTCTGTCTTCTAGGCAAATACTTGTTTGAACTTGGAAAAAGGGTTACATTTAATCTCAAGGTCACTTAGGAACATTGGGTACCTTTTATTCGGCCATAAGGCGTTATCAAAACTAATACGTTGCCGGCGTGGGTGAAGAAAACAATTCTCTACCAACTTTTTAGTTCTATCTTATTTTTGACTTTATGCACTATCCTGTTATATTCTAATTTAGATATTGTATTTAGAATTTCGTCACACACACACACACACATATATATATATATATATATATATATATATATATATATATATATATTATATATATATATATATTTATATATATATATATATATATATATATATATATATATATATATATATATATATATATAATAGTCTATATATATATAATATATATATATTGTTTTATAATATAGGAATATATATATGTCTTAAAATATATATATATGTATATATATATATTATATATATATAATATATATTATATCTCTATAATAATATATTTATTTGTCTTGGTATATATTATTTTGTTAGTTCTCACTTTGTCTCTGCTCTTTTTGTTTGGTTGTCCCTGGTGAAGATCATTTGGTAGTAATTTGAGACCACTTCTGTCCATTGTCATAGTAAGAAGTTCATCACTTGTGAAAACTAGCATAAAGTTATACAGTGCAAAAGTCTGGAACATGTACCCTGCATCAAGTGATTTAGGTCATGAAGATTGTAGCAACAGAATCTAGCATACTAGAGTCTAATGCTAGTCACATTATGTGGCTCGTAGGTTGTTTTTTTTCTTCTGTGGCCTTCTAATCCCTAAAAAGCGAAAAACAGGATGTTAGACTGGCCGGCGTGCCCAAATCTCATCCCTTTCAAAATAAAATGTGTTGGTTCGTTCAATTCTTTAGGTTGCAAATTTTTCCCTATTCTCTGTAGTTGCATGGCTTTTACAAGATCAGGAAGTTGTGTTCCACCTTCTACCATCCTGGTTTGTCGTTCACAATGCAATCGTTTCTGTCTTTCTGAGCTGCACATAAACAACGCTTTTATTATCTCAATAGCAAGTAACCGGTAAAAATAATACGGAAGTACATTTTCTTTTACTCTTTCACCTTCATGTTCTAAAGGGCGCCACCATTTCTCCTGTGTCCAGTTTCTTCCGTTCTATTTGCACCTTCACTTTTAGTGAAGGTAGAGTCACTTTTAGCCAAACCTAGCAGGATGCAGTGACAATAAAGCGACGGAGCAACCCGTCAAAATGGCGACAGGGGAAGAAAAAAAACGTAAATAGGTTGTAATTTGACTTACATTAGAGCACTTTTATCGCACCATTTTTTTAATGTACGGTTATCTTTAAATTCTTTTTTTTAATGCCTTCATAGCCTGTGTTCTGAATACATACTTTAAGATTGTCTGAGTTCCTTCCTCACTTGAGCGCTACATAAAGTTGACCACGAGCAAATACTGTTTCTGAGAAGTATCTACTTACATGATCAAATGATTGTCCCTGTGCTTTGTTGATTGTGATTGCCTAAGTGAATTTTTGAGGGAATCCAGAACTGAGTCTAATGCGGGTTAAATACAATTTCCCAGTCCGTATGATTTGATTGAGTTTGTGTTTGACTGGATAATTCCTCTCATCAATCTGATTGGTTTAATTTGTCTCTGACTGAATCTCCTTTTTTCATTCCGATGAGTTTCTCTATTTCAAAATATCTGCGTTTGATTGGTTCTTATTTGGCAATTCTCATGTGTCTCCCCACTTTTCGTTCCAGAATAATTAGGTGATTCTCACATTGTGAACTCCAAATAGAATTATATTGCGATTAATCTTAAGGATTACTAAATTACGAGCGATTTCCAGAATTTATCTGTCCGTTTTGCTGCAAAGGTCACAGACTGCCAGCAGTCAATGCAGCCTTTATTATCTTCACGACGGCTTGGCAGCTTACCCGAAGCAAACTTTCAACGGTAATTTTATACTATAGCTTTATAATCTCATATTACATGTTAAGATTCCAGTATATATCCACAAGGAACATTATTCTTTAAAGAAGTATATTATATGTGCTCCATAAAGTGCTACAAGCGCAACACATGTAGTATCTCCTGTCAGTTCATCTACTGCAGTAATTGCTAATCTTAGGGTTCAACCACATGGATATAAGACATGCTACTCCGAATAGCCACTGATTGTAATATTCTAGGTTCATACGGTGTGACAGAATTGTCCGTTCTCTCTTCCTAGCGTTCCTATTCTCTCCGGCTTTATTCATCTACTTCTCATTTTTCGTATTGAAACCCTGTGCGTCATTATTCATTTTGTTTATACTCTCTTCCTTGAATTCATGTCATGTTTTGGCCTAATTGAACAACCTTTGTGACATTAGACACTAGTGAGACAATACTTGCCTTAAGTCATGATGGTCAAGTTTCGTGAAGTGATACCAGATGTTTATAGGAAGATAACGACAGTGAATGGGAGCGCCCGGATTAATACGTAAACAAAACGAAGATGACCACAGACAGTTGTCTTATCACTAATACGGCTGTTGTTACCTCCAATTTTCTGTCTGAGAGGGAACAAGAACACAGGTTTATTGCATAAGTGTTGCGCGTTTGCACAGGAACGTTTCAGAAAATGAGGTAATCGTTTCCGGGCAGATTTGTTGTAGGCAATAATTATGATAAGTTGTCAATCTGGAAAAATATCAGTGTTAGATCTTAGAAGTGGTGAATGTAAACAACGGAAGAGACAATACCTTATATGAGAGTGACTTATAAAAAAAAACATCTTATATGTCACGCAGGGATTTTCCACGAGAGGGTAGTGATAATAACCCCTACCAAATTACACAAGTCCATAGCTATTGGTTTGACATTTAAGATGTTAAAATACAACATTTCTTATTGGAGCCTTGTCATATAGTAGCAACGTGGATGCATGGGCCGAATGTTGCTTATAATCTAGCACATTCGGAGTCTACGGCGCTGCTAATTCAACTCGTAAAGAAGACAGTCAGACAAGCCAGGATAAAGAATAGAATTAGGATTCTAATTTAAAGGGCTAGACAACGTATTTGAGCATCTTCTGGATTTACTAAGTAAGAAAACTCTACATTTACTAATACGGAAAGCCCGGAATCCTAGGACCCTGAAAGCACAGTCATAGTAGGATTCTATTGCAAAGTAATACACCAGACCACGTGTAAGGGGCATCTTAACCAAGTTGCTGAAACTATTTTTCTGAGCCAGAAGCCTGTATTGCCCAAAGTTATTTGGGATAAGTTGTACATTTTATCATTCTGTATTTTGCAATATTAACATGTGAAAATTTGTGGTGGATATCCAAGTTCATACGAGGCTTGCAACCTCAGTTTATAGAATGATGGTTTCATGAACCACCACCGCAAGAGCTGGTGACTGCTTCATGTGGGTTTCCCATAGAGAGCCGAAAGCAGAGTGTCGTAGATTTTTGATAGGTATTTATGATCGATTTTGGTCCCGTCTGAATAGAACTACAACAGGTCATAACTCAGTGAGAGATAAGGTAAAGAGAATAGATTTCACGAGTGAAAATGGTGAAAGGTAGAGTCTGTCTCTGGAATTGAGAAGATACTCTAGTCTAGCCTATCTCTACAACAGAAATTTGTTGATCAGACAGTCTACTTTCTCTCTCTCTCTCTCTCTCTCTCGCTCTATATATATATATATATATATATATATATATATATATATATATATATATATATATATATATATATATATATATATCAACCACTCACATACCCCTCACACAGATAAGTGACGACAATTAGACGCACAAACGTGAAAAACTATATTAAATGGAGTAGGGATATTGGGACAAGCTGACCGACACGGTTAATAAGTTTTATGTTAATTTTATTTATCATAAAGAACTTCACAACATTTATCAAAATATCAAAACATAAAAATCATAGGTTACAAAATTAATAAGGAATAGACCCATAAGTGTAATCCCCCCTCCCTCTGTTGAGACAAGATCCCGTTAGAAGAAGTTATTAAACACCCCCACCCCCCCCCCCCCCCCCCCCCCCCCCCCCCCAAAAAAAAAAAAAGGTCAAAAGGATTTGCGTTATGGTCTAGAATTTGCCTATGCTGTAAGGAACAGAGTTTCTCAGTTAATCTATTCTGAAATGAACAGTATTAGCAAAAAAAAAAAAAAAAAAAACACAAGGAAGGCACAACAAAGTGAGTATATTAGTTATACAAATTTAAGAATTATTCATTCCTTCTTTCTCTCGCTCTGATAAACATGTGATCACATTTCATTCTCCCTTACCAAATAAGTGCTTTCACCACATCTGGAACATATCTCCATGATACATCCACAAATCCAAAGTTGGGTTATTTGGCGAAACCAGCCCCAGTTTCTCCAAGACTGATTAATTCTCTTATTGGGAAACGCTTGCTTCGTTACTGTTACTAGGATTCTGTTTATGACACATCAATGAGTCCAGGTAGGAACTTACTTAAGAGATTTAATGGTCACAGTGTCAGTAGCTGATAAATTTGATACTAGAAGGAAATGTCAGATATTAAAACCTCTCAGGATCAAGAATCCTCGTCACACCACAAATGGTCGATAGTCGGAAAATGTCAGTGTTTGATTATTTCGCCACAACGGGCTGAATGTATATAACAATTGGGAAAAATAAATCTGGATAGCTCTAGGCCCAGTTACAATTTATTCTTAATATTCTTTGGGTTGGTACTCTGTCTCTTTCTGGGTGTAAACAAGAGGCCAGACCGATCCACCTAAGACCCGATAGTTATAAAAGAATGTTCTTTTTGTACTGTAGGACTTAGATCCGTTATTCTCAGATTAGACTTTTTCACAGATTAAGGCCGCTGGTAGATTTTGGGTTTGTGACCCGTACTGAATATAGGAAGAAAAAAAACAACCATATAATCACAATAACCACCACACCACTATTCTATCCTAAATTTAACCTGCACAGAATTATAAGTTATTATCCACTCGGTTATTTAACTTTGAATAGAACTACACGTGTATAGCTTATCTTATCGTTAAACCCCCCCCCCTCCCCCCGTGAATTAAGCGCTTGTCATTTACGAAATTTCTCAAAATGAATTAGAAATAAATATTTATTTCGTCAGTCCTCATAGTGAATAGTGCATTTACTAGTTGACCAAGTATCCCTTACTGGTTACTAGCAATTAATTAATCAACGCTACAGCCGGAACAATTTAGCTATAAATTATTTTAATTCGCTAGTCACTTAACACACTGTAAATCCTAGTGAAATATAAATGACGGACTTTAAAAATTAAATCACTCAACACAGAAAAATCTTAGTATAATATTTACCACAGCACAGAAATTAAAACAACTCCAACGAAAAACTAAGTAATTCCAATGATATAGTGGATCTAGAAATCGCAGCTAGATGTTCCAAAACTTCTGAGGTACTGAATAATCTAATTTTGAAAGCTGGAATATATATACTGAAGCACATTAAAAACGCACCACTATTATATATACTGATGCCGAGAAGCTGGCAAAAAAAAGTGTGGTAATGGATTTTCCCCGTGTTTGCCATGAAGTAGAGAGCGAATGACTGCTGGAATGGAAAGTGCAAGATTCAACCCACGGGTGTGTGTACAGACTACATGAAAACGATGAAAGTTACACGTGCAACACGATTCCCAACAGCTATGACCCTGAAAATGTGTACGCATTGTGGCAGTATACTCGGTATAAAAAGGCCGTTGAGACAAAACACCCAGTACATGTGCTTGAAATGCCCCGACTATCTGAAAACGACCGCCAACGAGCCATTGGTATGTTGGAGACCAGAATGAGCTCACGGGCCATTGCCAGAAGGATGAATTGCCACCACAGCACTATTGTACGTCTCAATGAACGTTACGGAACCACTGGCAGTGCCCGGGATAGACTTCGGAGTGACCAACCACGAGTTACTACCCCTGCGCAAGATCGTCATATTGTGCTAAGTCACCTAAGGAATCGTACTCTCCCGGCAAGTCAAACAGCAAGAGCAATAGTGGGTAGACATGGGCAAGTCTCTCGAATGACAGTCATACGACGACTCAGAGATACAGGCCTTACTGCAAGACGACCTTATGTTGGGCCAAACTTGACTCACAGACATCGTTAGCAGCGCCTGCAATGGGCAGAGCAACATATCAGATGGACTAGACTGCAGTGGAATGCTGTCCTATTCACAGACGAGAACAGATTCAACATATCCTTTGCAGATGAACGTATGCGGATTTAGCGACGGTGTGAAGAGCGCTTTGCAGATTGCTGTGTCAACCGATTTCGAGGTGGCAGTATTCACATTTGGGGAGGATTCAGTTTTCACTATCGCTTGCCTCTTCACGTCTTCCGTGGAAATGTTAATGCTGTGACATATCGAGATGAGGTTCTGGATGCACTGGTTGCTCCTGCGTTCACAATTTATCCAGACTTGCAGCTTCTCCAGCAGGATAACGCACGTGCATTTTTTTGTATTTTTGGTTTTCTCCCTTGCCTGCACAGAATGCAATGAATTTCATAACAATCAAATGTACAAATTAATGACCAGCATGGATTCATAGGAAAATGAATAAAGATTCCAAATATGTACACTTGTACACACTTATATTTACATTTCACACTCTGTTCCTGGATTATACAGGTGGTGCGTTTTCAATGTGCTTCAGTATATATTAAATAGACAAAAAGTCGCTGATCATTGTGAGACCTAACACCTTTGAGAATTTCTGCGGTTAGATTTTGAATCAAAGTCTATTTTGTCACTTAAGCCGCCCGTAGACGTGGTCCCACGGGCAAATCGTCTCTTTGATCTCGTCGTTCCGTAGCTTAATTTACCTTCACGAACGAACGGATGTGGGGGGGGGGGAAGGGAAGAGGTAACTGAGATTGATTATCTCCCCTTGACCAATGTCTACCGAAAGTACGTCTTAACTTATCAACCATGATTTTCTTCATTAGCTTATCTCCCCCTTTTCTCTTTCTACGTGCATCTATCAAAAGGTACAACTTTTGAATTATCGCTCTTGATTCTACAAATATACTACCCGTCCCCTCTCTCTACACGTGAAACGGTCTGATTTTAAACATTCCTAGTGCCTGTTAAGACAATAGAGAAAAGAAAAAAATAGGCGTGGCTAAATTATGAGTGAGACAGATATCAAGTACAAAGGTTCTGCATTAACAAAACTAATAAGCAAGAAAAGGTGAAAAATAGGTGGAAGCAAAACGTGTAGATATCATGTAATGTATTTACATACTACTGTCACACAGAGGTAGTCCTAAGTTCCATATGGAGCAGGGAGTGAATAATGACATAAATAAGGTACATAATTATTATATTAACCTTTTCAACAAGTGCATATGTCAATATGTTTTATATAAATGCAATGGGTGTTTTCCGCTCACTGGACTTACATTAATGTTCAGAGAGGGTACAATTCTGAGGCAGATGGGATGGTGCAATGAAAAGGTGGGACACCTGATTTTCGTGTCAGGAGACCCAATACTCAGGAGGGATTTTTGTTTCTCTCTCATTTCATGATACTAGTCGGTGGTACCAATTGGTGGTACTAGTCTGTGGAACAAGTGTGTGGTATAAGTGGCCTTCAGTCAAAGCTGGACACCAACAGCAGACGGGTTTTGAAGACGCTGGACCATCTTTGTAATTACCCCATGATACTACGAGGGACGTGTTACAGCCACCAGACTTGACCAGTGACGCGGGAGAACCAGTTTACAAAGAACCATCATCGAGCAGAAGTCAACCGACACCTTACTGGCAGCTAAGAACCCACTTAAAGCTGCCAAATGAACTCTTAAAACAAACTTTTCAAACCAGATCATCACCTGTGATGAATCTTAAAGGAATATTACCTATATCACCCTCCTTATTTATTTTACATTTTAAACTATAATTGGTTACTAAATTTGTTGTCTGTATACAAATGTATAGTTGATTTAATCATTTTTTGAGTGAACTGAACCCGTATGTCTCAGACATTTTAAATACCCATAAACAGAGCTATTGAAATAATATTTTACTGAATTAGATCATTTGGGGTCTCATCAAACGAGCAAAATCATTTCTCCCCATAGAAGGTCTGGGAAGATTTTTTTAAAAATGTATTACGGCCTGGATAATATCAGCTGTAGTACTTGAATTCTTAAATTCCAATTAGGTTGCCTAGAACTGAAGCATCATTCTTCAATTCAAATCTTTACCAAGAGCAATCTTGAGCGAAAGGTAGATACACTTGAAGACCCTCAGCATATACTCTCAATTTTGGCCGTTGTTGGACCATCACTGAAAAGCAAGGGTGACAAACGGCGACAGCATATCATCGGAATATAGACTCAGTACAGTATTATTATTAGTGTTTGCTGAATCTTAGTTTATTCTATAACCACTACTTCATTCCCCAGAGAACTTTAGTCTCATATTTAATTAATTACTATTTTACATTCCGTATGTATATTTTCATGCACTGTCGCCTTTTTTAGTTCTTACTAACTCTTTACGAGTGAATATTTAATAAATAAAACTTGCATAGTCTTGTTAAACGTGTGCTCACTTGTGAGTTATTGTATTACTTGTGTTTGCTGTGTTAAGTGTTGACATACAAGCATCATCCTTCTTTTGGGAAGTGAGGGCTCTTTGTTCTTTGAGATATTAGGGATAGACATTTTTGCCGAGAGAGATTCAGAATCAACTCTTCAGAATTCCTCAGATATCACTATCTATTCGCCGTCTTCTCATCTTCTTCTTCATATCTCGAATAGGTCATAACTAGCTATTCATCTATCTTGACACGATGCGACAATTTTCATGATTCAAGATATTTTTTGACAACAATAACATTGACAACTTATACAAAACGTCTTTGACAACAATATTTTGTGGCAAATGTATACTCATCAGATAGAACTTTACCATATTACGCCGCGTTGGTGACATTAACAGGTGATTGCGGATCAAATAATTTGTTTGTGTAGCTATCGTACTGTACAAGTAGCGCGTTCTCTCGCTATTGTTTTCTCCGTCGTTTCTGATATACAGACGTGTGTCTCTCACCTCACTAAAGCATACATGATCTCCTTTCCGCTCTTGGAATCGACCCATGGTCATAAATAATGCAGGTATAAAACAGTAAAACTGTATTTTTAAAGTGTGTGCAGCCTGTTAGGTGAAACGTAGTGCACAATCTAGTCAGCCCTTGGCATCCCACAGAGACTAAAAGGTAAAATGCGAAACTTAACAGGTATTTTAAAACTGGAATCGAGATATTGCGAACGTGCACAAAGGTTGTTGTTGTTTTGGAAAGGTGATGGGTGGAGAGAGGGCACTTAACAGCTTACTATTATTGCCTCTTCTCGTTCCATCTTGGTCTACCCTGTTCAACCTGAAAATTGGTTATAATTCGGGTTTTTAGTGTCATTTTATTTACTTATTTCGTATTAAATTTAAATAACTATTATCTTTTGCACAAAGGAAACTATTGTTGAACATTTATAAAGCAGCAATAACAATTCGTTGTCAACATTAAACAGTAATCGATTCTCAATCTAAATCTTGTTACTTTAAAACAGTAAATGTAGGATTATGGCATTAAACTTGATATTTAGGTTAGGACTTTATACATCAGTAGGACGCTTTATCTTACCGGTCTCGTGTGTAGATATGATGTTATCATTGCAGCAATTAAAATGTAGATGTGTAGAAGATTGAGCAGCATCTCATGGGAATAGAAGAAAACAAATAAAGACATTCTAAAAAAGCTAGAAATAAAAAAAAGAATTAATAAAAGAAATCAAACAGCTGCAATTGTTTGGTGATATCTAATGAGGACCTAACACTTTATTGAAGACCATAATGAAAGGAAGAGTTGAAAACAAATGTGCAACGTGACGACAGCGCTTAATATGGAAAGATGACATCAAGAGATGGACAGGAAAGTGTCTGTTATTAGAGTATACAAGGAAGATGACAGAAGGCATTGTGGATCCATTACAGCCAAACTTCACTGCTAAGATGGCAGCTAAACCTGTATTAGTTGTTTAGTGTTCATGTTTATTAGTATTCATATATATATATATATATATATATATATACATACATACATACGTATATATATGTGTGTGTGTGTGTGAGAGTGTGTGTGTCCCCATTGAATTGCGTGGCTACTTTCAAAATTATTAACCTTTTTATTTGATATTAACACGGCTTGTGGAATAACCTGTTCGCTCTTGTTTTCTTGTTTCTGCCTTGTCGCTGTTTAGCTTCGAGGGGAAAAAATAAGGAATTAAAGTATTTTAGAGATGGACGAGGCACACACCGAGGACACCTGCTGGTAGCACAATCAGGTAGTCCTGGTTATGGCATCCCCTGGTAAGAAAAGTTGAGACAGACCGAAGAACACGTGGAAGCGAGACAGCAATCAAAATAATACGAAAGAGATAGAACGACCTTGAGCAGGCACGCGACAGGCGGGCTTTGTGTGTGTTTTTTGAATGCATATGTTTTGACTGTTCCTTCTAAAGTCACTAATTCCTTCTTGCTGTCTTAAATAAAGTTTTTACTTTTTTTATTTTCGTTTATCTGCATTAGCTTGTCCTTTCCGAAAGTCTACACATCTTTGTTAATATGACAGCTCGTTGGTCTTTTGAACATAAATTTGAGGTACTGTATTTATTATGTGTCTCTTGTTTTCGTATTCAGCATGCCTTTTTGTGATTAAAATTTCTGCAGATATACAACATAACACAATTATTTCCTTGTCTTGTTACAGTCTGAAATTTAATTTAAAACACTGTATTATTACCCAGTTAAATTATTTTTACAGTAATGCGGCTTCCCACAGTAGATGGTGAAGGAAGTACCCAGCTGGCAACAGGTACATAAATCTCTTCAGAGGTATATTTCTCCCTGCTCACTCGTCAGTCAGATAAAGGTAAATATGTGTCACTATACACCACGTTTTAACCTCATCGTATAAAACAAATAGCCACAGAAACCACCACTGTAAGAGCTTGTGAACGCTTGGTGCCAGCTTCCTACAAGAGGGACCGGCTCCAGTGGTGTCTCCATGCTCCGTAAGATGTGCCAAAGACAAGGAAGACGATGATGATACAGCACGTTTAAGTCGTCTATTATTTGTCCATGATATATTGTCTTGCGCCGTCTGTTCAAGTTTAAAAAAAAAAAATTAATCATTCTTATGTCTGTCGTAAAAGGCTACCAAGGGAGGTTGGACATGGTCTCGGCTATCCCATCATGCAAAGATTGAGTGTTTACCAAAGCATTGTATATTCATCATTATAATTTTCTCTTTTATTCTTGTCACATAATTGGGTTCGCTGTCTTTTCCTCTCCGGCAGTATTGGTATTTTCGAGTCATTGTTTACACTTCTTCCTGTAATAATTCATCTTGTCTGCTTGCTTGTTCATTTCTGCTGAAAGAGTAGACGGATGATGCAATCTTGACCGACAGTCATGTTGGTAAAATTCTCGTGTACCAGACACTTGGCGCCGGATTCACACGGAAATGGCCAGGCAAGCTTGCTTATCGCTGATGTGGCTGATGTGACCTCCTAATTACTGTCGCAAAGAGTTACAGCCCAGATGGTCAAACGAGGATCGGTGTTTGCACGGGTACGGGGAGATAGGTTATCCGTCAGCGGATATATTGCAGACATGCTACTAAAAGACGGAATGTTGTAATCGCTTCCGGACAGAATTGTTATGAAGACATGATCTGTGATAATGTAAGAAACTGTAGTGGTAATCATTACCAAGAATGGATGGAAATACCAACTCCTTATATGGAAAATAACCTTTTCGATAACACGCATAATTTTACTATGAGGAAATATCTGAATAAATGCCATCAAACCACGCATGATTGAAACTATTGGCCGGCATTCGAGATGTAAACATAACAACATTTCTGATTGTAGCTTGGCCAAAAGTAAACAAGAACGTTCGTGGGACGAAAGATGTAATATAACCTGACACTTTCGCTGGGGTAAAGCACTGAAATTCAACTCCTCAAAAGATCAGCCAGACAGCCAGAGTAAAGAATGGGGTCAGAATTCCATTTATCGGACCGGACATTGTTTGAGCATCTTGAAGACTTATATCTCAGGAAAACTCTACCTTTATTAACACGGAAAACCAGAATCCTAGGAATCTGAACACGAGGTCAGAGTAGGGATTTATTGTAAAGTAACACACAAGAACACGTGGAAGAGACATCTTAAACAAGCTGCCTTAACTATTTCCCTGAGCCAGAAGTCTGTGATCCCAAAGACAATTTGGGGTGAGTTGTACATTTATAATTCTATATTTTACATTATTAACACGTGAAACAATATGTATAAATTGACATGTGAATATTAATGTGTGAAAACTGCTAGTGGATGTCCAACTCATACAAGGCTGGCAACCTCAGCATATAGAATGATGATTTCAGGAACAACCACTGCAAGGGCTGGTGACTGCTTTATGCGATTTTCTTATAGAGAACCATAAGCAGAGGTAATCCCAAGTTCCATTTGGAGCAGGATGTGAATGATGTGAGAAATGATGTACTTACTTATTATATTGTTAAACCTATTCAACCAGTGTAGCAGTAAATGTAAACCTATTCAGTCTAAATATAGTTAAAGTTTACCGCTCACTGGGATTAAGATGAATTCTCAGAGAGGGTAAAGTTCTGAGGTAGATGGGATGGTGGAATTAAAAGAGGGGGGGGGGACATCAGTGTGTGTCAGGAAAACTATAAACTCAAGATTGTAGTTGTTCTCTTCTTTTGCGACACCAGTCGTTGGTACCAATTGAGGGTACTATCCCTGGAACAAGTGAGAGTATAAGTGACCTGAAGTCGACGCTAGACACAATCATCAGTCGGTTTTTAGAGACGCTGGGTTAGCGTTGTGATTACTCCTTGATACTTCTTGGAACGTGTCACAACTTTCAGACTTGACCAGTGACGACTGAACAAGTCATCTATCTGCAAAGAATCAAACATCAGCGGGAGCAGAAACCATCAAACTATTGGCAGCTAAGTACAAACTTAAAACCTGCCAAGTGAACTGTCCATTTTTTGAAAACCATAACATCACCATGATTACTTTGATTACTTTTTAAAAGGAATCATTCATTTTTAAACTGTTAACCATAATGGATTATTAAATTTGTTATTTGTATATATACACATTTAAAGTTGATTTAATCATTTTGAATGTTCGCACCCGTATTTCTTAGTCATCTTAAATACACTTAACACCGAGCTACTAAATTAAGATTTCGCTGAATTGAATCAGCTGGGGACTTGAAAGAGCTAATTAAAAGATAAGCCATCTTCACAAAAGGCGGTGGGTCAGATATAAAGGTAACGTGCTCAGATTCATTCAACATTGTTCTTGACTTCTGAAATATCTTGTGAACACTCCCGCGAGGTAGAAGTATCATTATCCTTCTGTCTACAACTCTGCCAAGAGTAAACTTGTGCGAAAGTAGACACCTTTGAAGATCCACATTAGACACTCTAGGTTTTGGTCACTGTTGGACCACTACTGCAGAGCAGGGGGAGGCAACCCGTGACAATTCCCAATGCAGCATTGAGCCACCATTGTAGAAAGCATGTACCAAAGCATTCCAGTACTCTTAGAGCAGTGGTTTCCGTAGTAATTTATGTTACATGATGAGGTTGTCAGCCTCATAACCAACCTCATATTTGCAGCCTCATAACCAACCTCATATTTGCAGCCTCATAACCAACCTCGTATTTGCAGCCTCATAACCAGCCTCATATTTGCAGCCTCATACATGCCCCGGAGCTGTAGTCTGTGTCCTTCTTTGTCTTATCAAATAGCCCCGGGGACCACCTGAGGCTCGTAGAACATTAGTGTCTTTGAAATTTCTTTAAGTTCGTCACACAAATCGTTTCTATTATTTATTTCATTTTCTTTCTGTATTCTTTCTCATTCTCGGTGTCTTTTTCTATCCCTCTCTTTTTTCATCTCATTATCTATGTTTGACGTCGACAGACGTAGAAAAAAAAAAAAGCAGCAGTGCATTCAAGAAACTTGATCACTGAACCACTAGTACTGACGGTGTTCCAGCTTCTGGGGAATACTAACTTGTGCTTCCTACAGAGTATAGGGCTACTACTTCAAGTTAGTCCCAATATGAAAGCGTGCACCAATGATTTAGTACAACAGTAGTGATTTGTGTAGAAGTGCTTTTAAATGATGAGAGTTCTAGTAGTAGAAAACTGTACCTTGTAATTCTTTTCTCTTGTCTAATGGAGCTTGCATATTTTCCGTGCTGATAAATCTACTTGCATCCTCTTTCTACTGTACAGGGTGTCCATAAAAGAATGTACCTATTTCTTTTTTTTTTCCACCTACTTGACCGGCGTGTGCAGAGACATGTAACAATTACTGGTTGCAACTCAACTGCGAAAGTTTCACTTGAAATACCCGCCGTACGCATGCGCACTGTTTTTGGTAGAATATGTGATGTAGCGAAAGGTTTTTCTAGTATGATAATAGTGGTAGAGAAGAAGTAGAATCTCTCCAGAAAGGATGAAGTTCCAGTGCCCGAGAAGTACACTGGTATAACAAGTGAGTTTCAGCTGTGAATACTCTGGATTTAGGCTTCAGAAGTATAAGTTGCTACTTTCGCTATAGTAACCCTATGTGATAATATAAGTAAATTAGAAAAAGTAACTCAAAATTTAACAGTTAAAAATTTACCAAGTCAAAGGAGTACAATTTCATAATTTATTATGTACATCTATATATTCTTGTAATGAGAAATGGGTGTTGGAAGATGGTAAAATGTATGATTATTTATAGTTACAAATTAAATTAAATAATAGAAAAAGTCTTGGATTTATCTTCCACTGAAATTACACAAAAGTTTGTCACAGTATCTCTTTGATAGCCTATATCTTGCTATCTATTTCTCAGCATAGACAGTCGTTTTCGAAACTGCTCACAGTGTTTGTTGGATGGATACAAATAAACTCATCTGTTATTAGCCACGTCTGCTCGAGGTTCCTGAGACACACTTGAATCCGGAAGACTTTCCTTCAGCCCACCCTATAACTACGGGGAACTAAGGTGTTGAAGATTGGTTGACCTCTAGGCTTCAGTTAGCAGGATCAACGGTCTTCAAGTCTTTTTGGTAAATTCAGTCAGGGATGATCATAATCTTGATCAGCAGTGATCATAAAAACTGATCATAAAAACTGGAACAAAAGGTAATAGGTGGCCATGGTGTTCCAACAATCTCACCACCCACTGCTGTTCATGATGCGAACATGTCTTCAGTGTTTGTATATAAATGAATGAATCATGGTAGTATGTTACAGAGATAGCATGATAAGATAATGTACACTGTGCAGAATATACAAAATACATGAATAAATCACATGTTATGATACATGGGTACGATATAACCTTTGCCTTCCACGTATGGATGTCAAGTCACTTATGTACTTGCTGGTATGTCGTAAGCTTCCAGGCAAGAACTAGCCATGATATATTTGGCTAACCAATTAATGGTTATGCTTCCTGACAATGCCAGTGAAGGTTATCTCTGGTTAGCGTCATTCCCTTTTTATTATATCTGATACAATCAATCGGATATAAAATGATATTAGTCATACATATATCTTTAATAAACTTACATACCCTCTTAGGATTTATAAGCTCACGGTGAGACTGTATTGGCTTAATTTAATCTGCCCTGCATGCAGCGTGAAAATAGAACTTTTCTTGCAGATGCTGTCTTCCAGTTTCTCACTTTGGCTTCTGGATTTGGTGTGTGTGATTTTCAACGCGCCGCTCTGTCCTTATATTTCAGTCTCTCGGCCCGTACGAGAAAGCACCTCTAAAAGTCCCAAAAGATTTTCATTTCATCTCCTGGTTTGAGGCGATCTGTGCGTTTCCTGTACTTGTTTTTTTCTTCTGTTCACTACACACTTATATCCTTCCTTCCTTCCTAGGTATCATTTCATTTTCCCCATTTGAGGCTTTCATTCTATCCAATTTATATTTAAATCCGTTTAGGCATGTAGTTATAATAAATTTTTAAAGATTATTAGCTAACTTTTAGTAGATGTGATGAAGGTGAAAAGTATTAATTATCTTTAAGACTATTTATATTTGAATAATATCCTTTTGGATATAATTCCTAGTCTATCTCCTTTGTTGAGTTATTTTTATTTAATTTTTTTCCAATCAGGCGTGTTCTTGTAGTTCTAAATTTAATTTCCTGTAAATGCAAACTTTGAAAGTCCGCCATACATTCCTATATTAGCTATTTCCTCCTTCTTCAGTACCTTCTGGCTTAAACATATTTCACATCTTTCTTTCCCTACTTCAAACTTCAAAGCAAGACCGCCGCGCTGTCCTTGTGCTGTGTGTGTGTGTATATGTCGCGCTACACATTTTTTTTTTCAACAAAGCAAGAAATGCCAAATTTTGCTACATGTGAAAACGACGTTTGTTATTGCAGTTCAACGCAATTTTCGGCGACAGTTTGGGGTTGATCCACCTGATAAGAATTTTATTAAGCGTTGGTATATGAAATTCCAGGAGGAATGTTGCCCGTGCAAAGGCAGAAGCACCGGTCGCCCGTCATGTTAGGAGGAGGCAATGGATAGAGTTCGGCAAGTCTTACAGCACAGTCCCATGAAGTCGGTTCGAAGGGCGAGTCGTAAGTTGGAAATGCCCCGCAGTACGGTATGGAAAGTGCTTAATAAACGTTTGAGAATGAAGGCTTACAAGCAACAACTTGTGCAGGAACTCACTGAACCAGACAAAGCACTTCGCACGGCCTTCAGCGAGAACATGCAGAAATTGCTTGAGAATGATGATTTCGAGGAGAGGCTCGTGTTCAGTGATGAGGCGACCTTCCACATCAGCATCAGAGTCAACACATACAACGTACGGATCTGGGGTTCAGAACACCCTCATGCAGTCATTGTGCATAAGAGAGATTCTCCAAAGTTAAACGTCTTTAGTGCCATATCCAGAAGGAAGCTTTACGGGCCATTTTTCTTTGCGGAAAAGACCGTTACTGGACTCTCGTACCTGGACATGCTCGACAATTGGATAATGCCCCAACTCGAAGAGGGCTCACGGGATTTCGTTTTCCAACAAGATGGAGCTCCACCCCACTACCATGGAGCAGTGAGAGGGTACCTCAATGAACATCTCCCACAACGGTGGATCGGATGCAGTGGTTCTGACGATGCAGTGTTGCTGAGATGGCCCCAGAGGTCCTCAGACATGACACCATGTGATTTCATTTTGTGGGGCTTCATCAAGGACAGAGCCTTTGTCCCACGAGATCTGGTGGAGCTGAGAGAGCGGATCATTGGAGCCTTTGCTGCTGCTACAGGAGACATGCTGATTCGAGTGTCATGAAGGGTGCACATATAGAGTCTTTGTAAGGTATGCTTAAAAACCTGCAGAGATTATCTTACTTTTGTGATAGAAAGCATCCTCGTACCACATCATGGGGCCGAGAATAAATTTTTTGAAAAGGGTACAATCTTTTATGGTATATTACTGCACCCACTTCTTTTGCCGCCAAAACTTCCGTTGTCGCCAGATTTTCTGTGTATTTGGCTTCTCAACTCATCTTTACCCTTTAGTCTTCTTAGGAGCACACGATTTAAACAGACTAATGCCGTCATCATTTCCTGTGCTCAAGTTAATTTCACGTCTTCTGTATCCCAGTTATTTCTGTCTGCAGCTCTCTTCTGCAAGTATTTTTCTTACTCTGGGGATTCAAGAATAACGACTGCCTTTTAACGCTGTGAACATGATTCCTTAGTGTTTATCCCCTTATTGCCAGCGTCGTCTCATCTCCGACTTCACTGGCACCTATCTGGTTTATTTTGTCAGTTGCACATTAGTAATCTTGCCATTCCAGACTTAATAACGACGCACGTCTGTGTGTATGTTTGTGTGTTTTAAATTTAACTTTTGATAGCTGTCATCTTGCAATACTGATTTCCTTCAACATGTTATCATTTAATTTAATATGACACGGAAAGGTCGACAGATAGCAGATACTGCATTAGGGAATTGAAGTGTTAAAGACTTCTTCATACTTGGTCAATATATTTTTTTTTAAAATGCGGTGGGCTAACCAGTTCCCTTCCTCGCTGTCTTTTTGTCCCCTAACTGAAGAGCAGACTTATGTACCAATTTACAGCTGGTTAGACAAGAGCGTGATGCTACCAGGTTTCGCAACTGGAACCCGATACCTGTGCCGCGAAAGGTAAGGGCGCTACCCATTTAGCCAAGCAGACGCTCAAAAGTAAAGGAAGTCCCATAGCAGTCCCTGCCGTAGGGGAGTGAAATGTTAGTTTAATTGATTATCCATGTTCTCATTTCGTTGTTGCAATATTGTTTTCCTGTTATTTTTAATATTTAGTGCCCAGATGGTTCGCCCCGGGCGGCTCACACCAGTTCTGTTGACCATACTGTGCTTAGCGTTATGCCTGTTGATCGTTCAGAATACCAAAAGCAAATTTGTCATCACAATTCAAGGCAATCCTCCGTTACACGAAATGAGTCGGATTATTCAAGATCAGAAGGAGAAAATCCACTACCTATCCACTCATCCCAAAATTGTCTTCCGATGTCCAGATGACGAACCGTCAATTAAATACCCCAGGTATGAGCAGCTGTAGAGTCATGCATTGTAATCTAATCATCATCATCATCATCATAATTTTCCTTTTCAATCCTTATCAAGGAAGGAGCCACCACTGTATTAAGTCCCCTTGCAGGAAGCCTGCACCAAATGTTCTTGCTGCGGTGATGTATGTAGCACTATGTTTTAAACGATAAAGTTGCCAGTCACAAACACTACCTTGTATTAGTTGCCTTTTACGACATGCACGAGAGAACAGTAGCCAAATTCTGTCTTTGTCTCATCAGAGAACCCCCCCCCTCCCCCCATTCCCGGAACTACACGGGGCGACCTCTCATGCTACATGACTAATTTAACGGTGACGCGACTTAACTTGTTTCCTTCTTCTAATCCTCTCACTCCTAGACATGCCAGTGATGAGCTGACAGATATAGTGATGAGCACAAGTGATGAGTGTGGAAACTCCTCCAACACTGACGCCATCCTCATCGTCCACACAGCAGCCAGTCACTTCCACCGCCGGAAAATGTTACGGAAAGTTTACAGCAACTACAACAACACTAAACCTTACAGGTTAAAGGTCAGTGCATGTTTTCTGCCTTATGCGCCGTGTTTGGTGCTTAAAGAATTTATTATTATTATGTTTTCAGGGTGTATCACATAAATTACCAAAGTGGGCCGTAATGGGGGGGGGGGGGGGGGGGTGGGGGGGGGGGGAAGAGGTGAGATTACCTAAGGTGTGCTACCTGGCAAGGGGAAGGCAGAGGGAGCTGGATATGGGTCGCTCCGAACGCGTTTTCGCTTATTTACTCTGTTGTGAAGATACGAATGTTTTGCTGACTGGTATACTCAAATTGATCAGGTATGACAATTGTTTCTTATGTACAACTGTTTGCAAAGTTTAATTACACGAATTGTCAGTTGCAAAGAAATTAGGGCAGTCTTCTTCTTTGGTCCTTGGCCACTGATTGGCGAAGCAATTAGTGACTATCACGCCTGGTGACGTTTTGTAGGGCATCAACAAACTGTTTTAACTTTGCTCGATGGGAGGCCATCCTTCCTGTGGTGCTCCAACTCTGGTCAATCTTTGAATCTTTGCTTCGACAGCTCTGCACCAAGTTGCTTTTGACCAACCTCTCTTTCGCCTTTTTCTGGGGGCCATAGCATAGCTGCTCTGGTGATGGTATCACAGTATCTTCTAGTGATGCTGCCAACACAGTTCCAGTGTTTACCCGCTGTGCTAGTGTGAATATCTTCTTGATAGCTTCGAATTAGCAATTCTTAGTTGTAGCGAGATTTGGTACCACTTGCTTTGTTTATGAAAAAATGTGTAGCGCGACACGCACACACACACACAGCGCAAGGACAACGTGGCGGTCTTGCTTTGAAGTTTGAAGAAGGCGGAAAAATGTGAATTACGTTTAGCCGGATGGTATTGAAGGAGGTAGGAAATAGCGAATATAGGAATGGCCGACTTTAAAAGTTTGCATTTACAGGAACGAACATTTAAAGCTACAAGAGAACGCCTGGTTGGAATACATTTAAATAATAATAATTCACCAAAGGAGATAGAGTATAAATGATATACAAAAGAATATTATTCAAATATAAATAGTTTTAAAAATAATTAACATTTTTCATCGTCATCACATCTGCTAAAAGTTAGCTAATAATCTTTAAAAATTTATTATACATACATGCCTAAACGGATTTAATAAAACTTGGATAGAATGAAAGCTTCATATGGGGAAAATGAAAGGATACCTAGGAAAGAAGGAAGGAGATAAGGGTGTAGTGAAAAGAAGAGAAAACAAGTACAGAGAAAGCACAGATCGCCTCAAACCAGGAGATAAAACGAAAATTTTATCGGACTTTAGGAGGTGCTTTCTCGTACGGGAGAGTAACCCGAATATAAGGACAGAGCGGTGCGTTGAAAATCACACACACCAAATCCAGAAGCCAGAGTGAGAAACTGGAAGACAGCATCTGCAAGAAAAGTTCTTTTTTCACGCTGCATGCAGAGCAGATTAACTTCAACCAATACAGCCTCACCGTGAGCTTATTAATCCTAAGAGGGTATGTAAGTTTATTAAAGATATATGTATGACTAATATCATTGTATTTCAGATTTTATTTACGATTTGATTGTATCAGACATAAATAAAATGGAATGACGCTAACCAGAGATAACCTCCACCGGCATTGTCAGGAAGCATAACCATTAATTGGTTAGCCAAATATATCATGGCTAGTTCTTGCCTGGAAGCTTACGACATACCAGCAAGTACATAAGTGACTTGGCATCCATAAGTGGAAAGCAAAGGTTATATCGTACCCATGTGTCATAACATGTGATTTATTAATGTATTTTGTTAATTCTGCACATTGGACAGTATCTTATCATGCTATCTCTGTAACATACTACCATGAATCATTCATTTATATACAAACACTGAAGACATGGTCGCCTCATGATCAGCAGCGGGTGGTGAGATTGTTGGAACACCATGGCTACCTATTACCTTTTGTTCCATGTTTTTATGATCGAGTTTTATGATCATTCCTGATCGAATTGTACTAAAGACTTGACCGTTGATCCTGCTAACTGAAGCCTAGAGGTCAACCAATCTTCAACACCTTAGTCCCCCGTAGTTTTAGGGCGGGCTGAAGGGCAGTCTATTGGTGCAAGTGTGTCTCAGGAACCTCGAGCAGACGTGGCTAATACCAGATGAGTTATATGTATACCCATCTAAAAAATCCTGTGAGCAGTTTCTAAAGCGAATGTCGATGAGGATAACAGATAAAGACTAGATACCAAGATATATCCAAACTATACTACTGTGACAGACTTTTATAATTTGATTGGAAGATTCATCCAAGTTTTTTTTTCTATAATTTATTTTAATTTGTAACTATAAATAATCATACATTTTACCATCTTCCAACACCCATTTCTCATTACAAGAATATATAGATGTACATAATAAATTCTGAAATTGTACTCATTTGACTTGGTAAATTTTTAACTGTTAAATTTTGAGTTACTTTTTCTAATTTAATTATATTATCACATAGGGTTATTATAGCGAAAGTGGCACGGTATACTTCTGAAGCCTAAATCTATTGTCCAGCTCAGAGTATTCACAGCCGTAACCCAATTATGATACCAGTGAACTTCTCGGGCACTGGAACTTCATACTTTCTGGAGAGAGATTCTACTTCTTCTCTACCACTATCATCACGCTAGGAAAACCTTTCGCTACATTAGTAGGTGATTGTGTTTAGCCAGACAATTTAAATAATTTTCAGCAGGCAGATGTTGGGAAAAGAGGACAGTTTGGACTTTTCCAATGCCAATCCTATAAAGACCAAATCTGTCGCATCTACTT
The DNA here is from genome assembly GCA_024509875.1 of Oreohelix idahoensis. Classification (NCBI taxonomy): domain Eukaryota; kingdom Metazoa; phylum Mollusca; class Gastropoda; order Stylommatophora; family Oreohelicidae; genus Oreohelix; species Oreohelix idahoensis. The sequence goes on from JAMPIV010013773.1 coordinate 27,946, forward strand.
TTACTTCAAAGTTAACCCTTTTCAAGCGCAATTTAGGCCGTAGTAAGCTATACTAATATCCGAGCCTGTCTGAGCTAGAAGAGAAAGTTGCAATAAAGGTGATGATGTGCAAGTCTCTTGTGACTATTCACATTTGCTGCATGAAGAACTGTCTGTGAGACGTATCACTACTCTTTTTATGGAAATTCCAGATTGGGTAATAAATCTAGTTTCCGAGAAAGTTATAGATAGTGGAGGAAAAACAAAGCCGAAAAAAAACATTATTCCAAAACAAAAGTTTCAGAATTCGTACCAAGAATTTTGGTGTCATAAGGAAATTTCGGATTGCTATCCCGCGCTACCTTAGAAAAATTCTTCAAATTTTTTGACCGAATACCATTACCAACCAGGAACTGCTTACATGGTGCAGTCAAAAAAAAAAAAAAAAAAAAGATATGCACACCATCATTGCGGGCAGACACTGGAACTGTGGTTGGCCATGTCCCCAGAAAAGAACGAAAGAACTTTATTTTCATAGGGTTAAGAATTGGACTCGCAGGCCCGTCTAACATTCTGCCCTTCCACTCTCATTTACCTAGCATACTATATCCTTTCATTCATACATGTTAATTTAAGCATGCAAAATTATAAAGGTAATATAACAGCATTCATTTACAGTATCCAATCATAATCAAAATTAAGCATGTTTAAAAAAAAAACCCAAAAAAACAAGGAAGAAATGAAAAAAAAAACAACAACAACAAAAGTAATACAAAATAAAATAAAAAATTACAAACATTCTAAAATATTCGTACAGTAAATCATACAATAATTGGAACATAATCAGATCAAGGTGACGTGTAATCAGAACTCATGAAATATTTTAACAGTCTGCTATTGAATGTGTTAAATGGATGGGTATGAAAAAAAAACATCGAAAAAAGGTGATTCGTCTTACGAGGACAAAAGACAAAGAAAATAGCCAACGTTGCGGCCACAAGGCCTTCGTCAGGGAAAGGAAAAAAGTGAAGGCTAGATAGGACTCATAAGAATCTAAATAAATATGAAACTAAAACTGGGTACATCCCTAAAGGCAGCTAAGACCTATTTCGCCTGCCGAAGTGAGAGAGATTCACAAGAAAAGGCTGAAAAGGCTGTTGAATGAGTTGAGACTTAGTGTGTTTTTCTTTGCCTTCCCTAATGTGGCATAATGTAAACAAATACCGTTGGGATTGGTTCTTGGAAGAGCAAAAATAGCCGCCAATCAGAAACGCACCAGTCACGCAAGATGGCCGCAGCTCATTTGCATAATTACATTGACAAAATGGCAGTGGACAAAGTATGCAAGGAATGTGTAGTTTTTATTAAAGTGTAAGAAAACGGATGGATAGAAAGTGATTCTACTTTACCATTTTCTCAAGGAAAAAATACGCGTATGTGGATTTAATGAGAAAGGAAATGCATGCTGTAGTTACTGTGTTATTGGTAAGTAACTGTGTCAAGTGGGTAGTAGAATGATAAAAAGTTCACTTTCGAAAATTGTATTAAAGCGAAGGAAGAACCAATCTGGGAAAATATGATATGTAAAGGAAGCTACACTTCAGCTGAATAAAAAGTGATATCAAAGAAGGTGACAGCTGGTGTAGAAGACGAGTATGACGAAGTTATGCGCAGAGGGAAAACACAGGTTGCTAAAATGTACTCGACAAGCCAGAAAAACCTTCAGCCCGAATTGGGATGACTTCAGAGCTCTATCAGTCGCTCGCGTTAGCCTTATTTAAACAAGCGGCAAGTTTGAATTTGGACACATACACACAATCAGTTGTACACAGTGGACGGAGGGAAAGAGCTAGTCACGACTTCATTTACCTGTTGTGTATTCTTTGACAGCCTGCCTTTATCAAATCAAGTCCAGTTAGTGTATTTATGAAGGCCAGAGGGTGGGTAGAATTACTGTCCATATATATGCAAAATAGTTCAGTAATTTATTTAAAGTTTTACAAAAAAAAAATTAAGTGTGTAACTACCCGATCATTCATACCATGGATGAATATTTATAAGAAGAAGATGGGTGGACGTTGGAAAACCAACCCGGGTACCCTCAATGTTTATCATAAGTCCTATCAACAATATGTAAGAATCATTCTATATTTGTTAGACCAACACTGCACTTTTCAGAGCTGACTGGAAAGGCAATAGGCGTAAAAGGGACTATGAAATCACATCATGTTGTAAAGTAGCTGGTGTAATATAAATGTACATTATAACTATGTAACTTAGGATTGTATTTGCAAAATAGACATCTGCAATATTGACAAGGTAACAAGAACATGTGAACATCTCATACACATGCATCATCAGATGACACTAATATATATATATATATATATATATATATATATATATATATATATATATATATATATATATATATATATATATATATATATATATATATATATATATGAATATATGAGCGTCCGATTGACAGAATGGTTAGAGCGCTGGTCTCTCGCTGCAAAGGTGCCGGGTTCGAATCACGGTACCAACAGTCTACCCAGCTGTAAATGGGTACCTGACTCGTTACGTTAGAGAAGGAAAAGGCAGCGAGGAAGGGAACTGGTCACTCAACATCTCGATGCTGGACCTAGTATGGTGAAGTCTCTAACACTTCACTTCCCTACGGCAGTATCTGCTATGGGACTATATATATATATATATATATATATATATATATATACATATATATATATATATATCTATATATATATATCTATATATATATATATATATATCTATATATCTATATATATATATATATATATATATAGAGCATAACCGAATTGACAGCCCTCAATGGTGCTCCTTTCGAGACCTCTGCTTCTTGCTGGCCTCTCTTCGCTGATGGTGGCGCCGTAAAAACAGCATCGTGCGATCGGCAGGTTGCGGATCATGTCCGTGTACTTGCACACATCTTTGAACCTCAGCTGTGGTCGCCCAACTGTTCTCTTGCCATCTGCTAATTGTCCGTAGAAGATATCTTTTGGGATGCGACCATCTTCCATGCGGCGAACATGGCCAAGCCAGCGAAGTCTGCGTTGTCTAAGAAGCGTATACATACTTTGAAGGCCAGCACGTGACAACACCTCGACATTTGTCACTTTACCTTTCCACGAGATGCCGAGGCTGCGGCGTAGACACCGCAAATGGAAGGTATTGAGCCTTCTTTCTTGCTTAGCATAGGTCGTCCAGGTCTCGCTGCCATATAGGAGTGGCTGGTGACGCAGGCATTATATACCGCAGCTTTGGTCTTCATTGTGAGTTTAGAGTTTCCCCAAACTCGATGTGCGGGCAAAGGACCTGCAGCTATGTCGATTTCTGTATCCAGTGAAGTTTGTCATTGATGGTCTATGTGAACACCTTCACTTCCCGATAGTGATACTGGTGCAGCACCCACATCCTGTATCTGCTAGACTTATTGTGAGGCCAAAGTCCTTGCATGCTTTAGTGATCAAGCTCTGAAGCTATATATATATATATATATATATATATATATATATATATATATATATATATATATATATATATATATATATATATATATATATATATATATATATATATAGTAGAACTCCATTTATCCGAACCCCAATTATCCGAACATCCAATTATCCGAACACTTTTTCCAGAAAAAAAAAATCAATCGCCACCAGTCACGTTAGACTACATTTCTGAATCTTTTCATGCGGCAAGCTTCAAATGTGTGCGAACAATTTGTAGAGGATGGGTTGAGGTAATGGTCGGTCGCTTACGTACAGGAAGTCAGTTAGATCATAAAGTCAGTTAATATCTGGTTTACCACTCCAGTGTACGTGTGCGTTATAGGCAGAACACTGGCTAAACAGACAGTTCAACTTAAAATAATTGTGTCCTGCTACTACAGCAGAATAATTTTGGTGTACAAGTATTTCTCTGTGCGATATGGCATCTTCCAGTAGGCCTAAAGCATATAAAAGGAACCGCAATGTTTTGTCAATTGAAACGAAAACAGAAATTATCAAGAGACTAGGAAAAGGTGAAACTGTGTCTTCACTTGCGAGGATTTTCAATGTTGGGAAAGCTACCGTCTCTGACATCAGAAGTAACAAGGATAAAATTATGAGTTTTGCATCGAAATTGGATAGTGAAAATGGGTCGAAGAAACGTAAAACCATGAGAAATGCGAAATATTTGAAATTGGAAGAGGCTTTGTATATATGGTGTCTGCAAAGAAGAAGCAAATCGGAACCTATCTCTGGCTCTCTATTGTGTGAAAAGTCACTTCAGTTCAACAGTCAACTTGACGGTCCTCCTGACTTTAAGGCTAGCCAGGGATGGTTAAGAAACTTTAAATCTCGTCATGGCATACGAGAACTGGAGATTCAAGGGGAATCTTTATCTAGCGATGCAACTGCGGCTGAAAATTTTAAAGAAACATTCTTGGCTTTTTTGGAAGAAGAAGGTTATTCACTCGATGATGTGTATAATGCCGATGAGACTGGCTTATACTGGAAATCATTGCCTCAAAAAATCACTTGCATCTCAGCGCGAAGCAGCTGCCCCTGGGTTTAAAAAGTGCAAAGAGAGAGTAACAATTTTGGTAGCCGCGAATGCCAGTGGAAGTCATCGTTTACCGGTGCTAATGATCGGCAAAGCCAAAAAACCACGTTGTTTAAAGAATGTGACATGTCTCTCATTGTGCTACAAAGCACAGAAGAGTGCATGGATGAATAGTGAAATATTTCTTGATTGGTATACAAATCAGTTCATCCCAAATGTGAAGAGGTTGAGAGAACAAGAAAAGAAAACTGGAAAAGTAATTCTTCTACTGGACAATGCACCATCTCATCCAGAGAAGGATACATTGAATGCAGTTGATGCAAATTTTAAAGTAATTTTTCTGCCTCCCAATGTAACAGCACTGATTCAACCAATGAATCAGGGTGTTATAGCAAAGCTTAAAAAGATGTACAAGAAGGAAGTCCTGCGTCGTTTATTGTTGGCTGAAGATGAAGAAAGTGTGGTGGCGTTTTCCAAAAAGCTTAATCTCAAAGACTGCTGCTATATGTTAGCTGATGCTTGGACCACCCTGTCACAAGATAATCTCAACAAGGCTTGGAATAGATTGCTTGGGAAAAAAGGAGGAAATGAAACTACTGCAGTGGACACAAATGATGATTGTATAAATGAAGTTGTGGAACTGTTTCAATGCCCAGATTTTCGGACTGTGACAAAGATGATGCACACATGTGGCTAGAAGATGATAATGATTCTGGTTTTCAGTTTTTGAATGACGAAGAAATTTTGTCTTTTGTGCAAGAAGAAAACCAAATACATGTAGTGACCGATGACGAAGACTCCTCAGAAGTATATGAAGTACTTGTAGATTATGAAGAAAACCCAAAACGTCGACCAAGTCCTGAAGAGGCCTTTATAGCACTAGAATCAGCGATGGCTTGGTACGAGCAAGAAGATGACAGCTGTCCTACACAGCTTCTGCTGTTGAAGAGAATGCGGGACTTAGCAGCCAAAAGGAGACTATCCAGTTTGGTGCAAAAGAGGATTCCTCATTATTTTAAATAGTGGGCTACATCTGTGCAAGTACATGTATACGTAAGTTGCGCCTGGTTTTGAATCGTTTGTAATGTTATTTTGAAAACATTTCTCTTTCTTAAAAAAAAAAAATTAATACAAGTAGTACATGCACTGCAGTGTAATGAAAGATTTTGGTGATACAGTGATCTAATACAGTGTGGGTATTATTATTACAGTACAAGTAAATATGTTTTATAGTGTATTTTCCTTGTGATGGTTAATTATTTTTAGAAATATGTGTACATGTACTCGATACATTATGTAATCCAATTATCCGAACATTTGATTATCCGAACGATGTTCGGTCCCATGGGGTTCGGATAAATGGAGTTCTACTGTATATATATATATATATATATATATATATATATATATATATATATATATATATATATATATATATATATATATATATATATATATATATATATATATATATATATATATATATATATATATATATATATATATATATATATATATATATATATATATATATATATATATATGTATATATATATATATATATATATATATATATATATATATATATATATATATATATATATATATATATATATATATATATATATATATATATATATATATATATAAAAACTGTAACGTATAATGGAAATATAGATACAGTAATCTGACAGCCTTTGCTTTCCCATTTAGTGTCTATGTCGTAATTTTTATCTGAGAGGGTGCTGATGGATATTGGTCCCTTTAGAGTGTAGAGGAATATTGAAGGCTCTGTGAGAATAAGGATTTAGGAGAATGAGGTAGTAGATTCACAAGCGCTGGGAAGAGCAAGGACAGTCTCTTATTACGACAATATCTGTTTCTCACAGACTATTCCTATCTCTCTTCTGAACAAACAATTGTTTGTCAGTTCCAGTCGCTCAGGCGCACTCACCGATTTGGTGATTCTGTCGCACCACGTACATAAATACAGCCTACACAGATGGAAATGTTTGGAGTTTTGGGCCAGCCGACAACCAACACAAATAAAGATTAATACCTTTATTATCATAAAGCAGTCACAAATAATTATACATTTACAGTCAAAAATCAAAAGGTTACAGAATACAAATATGATAAGGGAAGAGGGGGGTTTGAGGAGAAATATCCCATCCACCGTTTCCCGTTTGTATTTACTAACAGACAAGACCCGGTCCAAAAGACAAGAAAAGGGGGGGGGGGGTGATCAGAGATAGGCAATTTAACCCACTGGTAAATTTATTACTCTGAGGCAAGGGGTTACAGTAAAAGGGGGGGGGGGGGGTAGAGGAAAAGCTAGGGTTCTCAAATGTCTCCCTTTAATCATACGGGAGGGGGGAATGAACACAGTTACACAATCCCGCTAGGAGAAATCCCGTACAAGGAATATAATGCACCTTAATACTAGGTCGAACTAATTAAAAGGGTAAAGAAAAGATTAAATCTCCTTTCATTCAAAAAAAAACACACTAGGGCTGGCCATCCCACAAACACACACGCAGACTTACCAAAATGGTGAATTCTGTCACTCTAGGAATTATTTACCACAGCAGCTAATACCGTGAAATAATGGACTGGTCCTCTTATTTCTTCCGTGTCAGGCCCAAGATTTAACGAGGTAACAAATAGTCTCAAAAAATCGCCAGACGGTGAAGCGTAAAGGCTACTGTTGGTTTAGATAAAGTTCCTAATGAATGGCACAGGCATTTGGCTAGGCGTGAGGTATGGTGTGGTTCCTAAAATTGGCACAGCTGGTGGAGATAACTTTCTTTTTCCGTAATGTCACGAGTTAAAAACACTGAGGTAAGTTCTTCTTCGGGGGGTGTGTAAAATCCACTGAATATACTTGACAGACAGTGTTCAGGTAGATCTATGTTTTTTCTTCACAAATAGGGCAGCGAATAAAATATGTTCTGCTTCCAGTTTACTTTAAGGACTAGCCTATATGAACTAGTATTTTAAAAGTGTTTCTTGGGTGGCTTTATTCTCAGTTAAATTCAGAGGAGCGGGGCCCATTACAGGTCGCCACAAGTTTAGCTTTAAAAAAGTTCATATGTTACTGGAGTTATCGAATTGAGTTGGCAGAACTCTGTATATAATTAATAATTGCTGGGATGCAGGTTGAATGATCGTTCTGAATGAAAGATAATCAAAACAAGAAATGCATTACAAATCATATTATAATCTGACACGCGATAAATTACAGTTAGCCTATTTACTTTATTAGCGTCGTCAATTTAACAAATCAGGAAAACTCCCCGTGAGTTAAAATAATTAAAAGCACATCTATCTATACAGAACTAAACTGGATTTACTGGTTATAATTCCTTTTAACGTCTGCAAAATTAATTTACTCGTCAAGTGTATTAGGAAATACTTTTAGCTGTAACATTAGTTTGCACTAGAACTTTGAAAATGGGTTTATTTAATAAGGTTAAATTTACACCACAATCCAATGAAATAAATTGAAATAACTAGACCACTAATCACTCGAAGCTAATGTATAAATTACCGTCTGCGCAGAAAGAATACACTCCAATAGTCAACGAAGGTAGATGAAATCTAGCAGGAATCCGACTATGCTAGTGAAACTAGGATTCTGTCAGAACGAACGATAAAATGCAGTTTTCGGAGTTCTTTATTTATACTTCTCAAATGTAACTTAAATAGGACGTGTTAGATTTTCACACCCTTCTTGAAGTCGAGCAGAATCCGAGGTACCTCGCCGTTGTGTTAACCGCTGCGATTCCTCCGTTTCCCCCGGTCTACCGATTTTCTTCGTCTCAGGCTGCTCGCATAAGGGTGCGAAAATTTCTCGAGAAGCTAACTACGTTAGCTGAGAGTTCCCTGATTTCTTTAGATCGTGTACCGCCCCACGTTGAATTCTGAAGATCAGCCTTCTTTGATGGTACCGCTGTTCTGAGAAGCTTTGGCAACTCCCACCAGGCGGGGTGACAGCCAGGTAAGAAATTGAACTGCTGTTAATTGCTCTAGAAACAGAAGTGAGTCTCTGGCCACGTTCTCTTTTGGGCCGGCGTTAAGGAAAAGATTGCTATAAATCGTTCTCAGAGATGGTTGAGGGCGTGATTTAACCTCCCATCAAAGGCCATGCGATCTCAAAAGTTCACAGAAGATAGCAGGCTACATATTAATGATCCAGCGTGTAAAATTCTCGTGGAAATGCTGCATGCAGGTTAAAGTTACAACAGATGATCAGGGGTTCTAAAGTTATGAGAGGCCAATATTCTGTTGTCGTCCATCGAGTCAGGGAAATTCATTTGTCATACTTAGACGTACGTCACAATCGTCCCCACTTTTGAGACATGGAAACTCGTTTTCATGTTTCATTTATGACAATGAAGCTGCCCTGATCGGTAGCTTTTGGATGATTGGCATCGTCGATTTTCTCCTCTTCCTCCGTGGTCCAGTTTCTACTCAAGAAGTCAGCTCCGACTGCCGTAAGCAACTGGGAATAGCAGGTTTGGGTCACTGTCCTCGGCTTGCAGCAATGTTGACCCGATGCCCTGACCTGACGCGTCAACTCTCAGTACGAAAGGTTTCTTAAGGTCAGGTAACCTTAGGATGGGGTATGCCGCCAACTGTCCTTTCAAAGTGCTGTACGCATGTTCGCACTTTTGATTCCACATGACCTTATCAGGACAACCTTTCTTGGTGAGGTCAGTCAGAGGTGCTGTCAGTCCGTTGAAGTTCTGGATGTATTTCTGATAGTAAGCACATAGTGATAAGAATGACCTGATGTCTTTCTTTGTTCGGGGTCTTTTTGCTGCCACTATTTTCTCCACGTTCTTCTTAATAGGCCAACTACAGCCGTGAGAAATAGTGTGCCCCAGGAAGTCCAGCTTTTCAAATGCGATGAGACATTTGCTAGGTCTGGCTGTGAGACCAGTTTCCTGTAGTCTCCTAAGGAGCATAGCGACTGTAGCAATATGTTCTTCGTAGGATTCCGATGCAATTAAGATGTCGTCCATGAAATTATGGATGTGGGGACTTTGCAAGGGTTCTAAAAGCTTTCTCATCATCCTGGTAAACACTCCTGGTGCGTTATGCAGTCCGAACGGCATCACATTAAATGTGTAATGTCCTTCACTAGTGCTGAAAGCTAGCAAAGGTTTGACTTCCTCCTTGACTGGTATTTGATAATAACCTTTACTGAGGTCAATCTTGGAGAAAATTGTTGCCTTGCTGAGCTTGGTAAACAACTCAGAAGCAGTTTGGAGCGGTTCAGGCTGGAATTCCGTTACAGCGTTTAGCAACCGGTAATCAATACACAGCCGAACTTCCTTATTGGGCTTCTGCAACAGCACTACACTCGAACTGTAAGGAGATGTAGACTCGCTGATAATTCCTGCCTGACGCAGCTTGTCTATTTCTCCGCGAAGTGCATCAGCTTTGGCGTACGGAATGGGGTATACTCTGGTTCGAACAGGGGTCTCGTTTGTTAATTTCATGTCAAATTCGATGAGATTTGTTCGACCAGGTACATCCGTTAAGACTGCACTGTACTGCTGTAGTAGCGCCCTGGTTTCTGTTTGTTGTTCTGGTGAGAGATTGTCGCCGAACTTGACATCTTTAAAGGATTCTGTGGGTTGCAATGGGTACTCCATGCAACCATCATCATCTTCCTCGTCTTCCGTTGCTATGGCGACAGCCAGGAGATGCTCGGAGGATGGCACTGGTCTTTCCAGATATTTCTTGAGCAGATTTATGTGGAAGACCTTCTCCTTTCCTTTAATGGAGATCTTGTAATTAGTACGTGAGATCTTTTTAAGGACGGTAAACGGCCCTTGCCATCCGATGCGAAGTTTGTTGCTTCCGGTTGGGAGTAGCAACAAAACTTTCTCCCCTGGTTGGAGCTCTCTCTCTCTTTTGCAGCTTTGTTGTATCTTTTAGCATGTTTAGCGCGGGCTTTCGTAAGGTTTGTTGTAGCTAGATCCCATCCTAGCTTTAGCCTTTCCTTGAGCTCAGATACATACTTGCTTGCAGAGACGACTGTCTCGTCAGCCTTTTGGTCTGTCAGGGACCGAAGTAAGGCTTCTAGTGGCCCCTTAATAGGTCTGCCAAATAAAAGTGTAGCTGGCGCGAATCCCGTAGACGCTTGGGGAACCTCTCGGTAGGCGAATAAGGCAGCCGATATATATAGGTCCCAGTCTTCCGGTTTCTCCTGACCCAGCTTACGTAACATGGTGGTGAGGGTGCCGTTAAAACGTTCCACGAGCCCATTTCCGCCGGATGATAGGGACTTGTGTGGATATGTTTGGCCCTCAAGATCTTAAAGATCTCCTCCATTAACAGGCTACGGAATTGGGATCCATTGTCCGTCAAAACTTGTTGAGGGAATCCCAACCGTGTAAAGATTTGCACGAGGGCTTCTGCGACATGCTTGGAATCTATGCATGTTAGCGGTACAGCTTCGGCCCACATTGTGCAAGTGTCGACTAAAGTCAGGATGAACCTGTGCTTTCTTTTGGTCCTTTCCAGGGGTCCAATGATGTCGACAGCAACCCGTTCAAATGGAGTCCCTACTATTGGCATTTGCCCCATGGGTACTGGGGGTGTCAAGTGCTTGGGTGCTACCCGTTGGCACTGGGCGCAGGATTTCACATACCTGATAATGTCAGAGTTCATTCCTGGCCACCAATAGTGGGTTTTTATTCGCTGAATAGTGGCGTTTTGTCCCATATGTCCGCTAAAGGGAAGAGAGTGCCCCATCTCTAAGATCTGGCTTCGGTACTGCGTCGGTACTAGGAGCTGGTTATTCCCCGTGTCCGGTTGCCCGTTCTACGATACAATACGCCATCCTTAGAAAAGATGTCTCCGTTGTGTCTGGGGTCCTTAGCCATGGGCAGTCTTTTAAAGCAGGGCTCCAGAGTAGGGTCCTTTTGTTGCGCCTCCTTCAGTTCATTCGGCAACAAATTTGGCGCAGGCTCCCTCTCTTGCTTGGCTTGCCCTCTTGTGGTTACCGCTGCCACAATCGGCTCCTTTGGTCTCCCAATAAACACATATCTACATCCCAGGATAACTGGGTAGATAGGATCATCCATAATGGCCGCTTTAATAACCCCTCTGACAAAGTCAGAGTGTATTTCTACCAGTGCGATAGGCAGCGTCCTGGGCGCATCACTCTTAAAAACTCCACTAAGTTTGACGGTTTCCTCTGTCTCCTGACCTGGTTTGACTAGGTGTCTAGCAACAATACAACTAAAACTTAATCCAGTGTCAAAGAGACAAGTGGTTGAGGTACCATTCAAAATTACAGTTCCTCGAGTTGAGGGTCGGTCCCCCTCAGGTTGAGAATCACTGACATTGACTCTACCTTTCGAGGCTGTATGCAAACATCCAACGCGGTTAGGCCCGGTCTGCTTGCCCTGATCAGACGTTCCTGGTGTAGGGGTCTTTCCTTTTCCTTGACCTTGGTGGCCGCGCTGCCACGTAGGCTTGGTGGGTTGATCAGAATTGTTGTTGGGGGGGGGGGGGGGTAATCGGGTTTTGTAGAATTTCGATTTTTCCTGGGGAGGTCTCTGGGTATTATTTTCTCGTTGGTTATAATTCTGAGAGGAATTAGAAGAATAGGATGACTGCTCTAGATTTTGTTTTCGAGATGGCTCATCTGTGGGTTTACGTTTAGTGCTGGGAAGTTCGGCCATTGCATTGGTATAGCGTTCGGCCTTATTGAGGATGTCCTCAAGCCTGACTGCGCCCTGTTCAGCCAAAAATCTACGGGTTTCGTTTGACAAAGTTGCCTTTATCTGTTCCACAAGAACAAGTTCAAGTAGTCCCTCATATGTAAGAGGTAGGTCAGATAATTCAATGCACTTTGTCAAATAGCCCGTGAGACGTGAAGAGAATTGTGGGAATGTTTCCGTGCTCTCTTTTCGGCTGTTCCTGAACATTTGCAGGAATTTTCGGGCGGTCATCTCAAACCGTTCTAGCAAGGCCTTTTTCAGCATGTCGTAATCATGTTGGTTGGTTCCCAGCTTCGTGTACACGTCATAAGCATTAGCTTTTAGTGACGTTGAGAGCTTAAGTGCCCAGCGGGAACTCTCTAACCCATACAGATTCGCGAGCCTTTCGAATTTTTCTAGGTAGCTGTCAATTTTTTCATTAGGGCTAGGAAAAGATTCTAAAGCAAAAGACATCGCCGCTAATTGGGCAGAATGAGTGCTGGAGAGGTCCATTGACTGAGACTGGGGCGAAGACGGCTCTCCGTTATTCGGAGTAGAGGCGCCCCGACTCTCTAAAGCCTTAAGCGCCAGTTCATGTTGTCTTTCTCGCTCTCTCTCTCTTTCCCTGCGAGCTTCCATCTCTGCCTCAATTTTCTTCTGCTCCAATTGACGATCGTCCGCTTCTTTCTTCCTAGCTTCTGCCCTCTCTTCTCTCTCTTTTTCTTCCTTCCTCTCAGCTTCTGCTCTTTGTTTCTCTTCCTTCCTCTCTGCTTCTGCTCTTTGTTGCTGCGCGTCATATATTTCCAATTCCTGGTTGATAAACAGATTCGCCGCTTCTGCGTCTAAGCCTGCCTCTTTCGCTTCCAGCCTCAGGATGGATCTCATCTGTATCCTCTCTGCCATTGTTAAAGAATAAGATGTAGTATGACTAGAGAATAGTACGAAAGAACAAGAAGGGAAAAAAATTCAAAGCCGCTACGAGAAAAAACGAAAGTAAAAAAACAATTTACTTAATGACCTCGTGTGTTAACTTATCGCCGCTATTATTGTCACTTAAGACTTTTAACGCAAGCAACTATGCCAATTAAATTAGTAAGTTACACTAGAAAAAAAAATCTACTATTACTAACAGTAGAGAAATATTTATATTAAAACAATTTAAAAGGAAAAAAAAATTTTTTTTTTTTTCCCAGAAAATGTTAATTCTCTAACAACAAACTCCGTCCCTGAAGACAATTTTGAGATGAGACGTAGTTAACTTAATTTTTAAAAAAATCAGAACAATCCGTCTTTAGCTTAGCTCAACTCAAACGCTTCAAAACCTTTAGTGATTGTAAAACAATCACGCAGTCCCAGCAATTATATAACCAAAAAATTTCAATTCCCTCTGCCAGAGAATACAAAGGTGACAAATCTTTTATAATCACTAACTGCCTGCTCCTGTGGAAAAAAAAAAACCTGTCATAATTATTGTGTGGTCGGCCCAAATACTGAACGGCTTGGTCTAGGGGAAGTAATTACTTTTAAAGATTATACCCTACTTCACAAAGACAATCAACCACACTCTATTTTAACTAGGTTCAGAATCTCGAACGAGCTAACCATATATTGTCGTAATTTTTATCTGAGAGGGTGCTGATGGATATTGGTCCCTTTAGAGTGTAGAGGAATATTGAAGGCTCTGTGAGAATAAGGATTTAGGAGAATGAGGTAGTAGATTCACAAGCGCTGGGAAGAGCAAGGACAGTCTCTTATTACGACAATATCTGTTTCTCACAGACTATTCCTATCTCTCTTCTGAACAAACAATTGTTTGTCAGTTCCAGTCGCTCAGGCGCACTCACCGATTTGGTGATTCTGTCGCACAACGTACATGAATACAGCCTACACAGATGGAAATGTTTGGAGTTTTGGGCCAGCCGACAACCAACACAAATAAAGATTAATACCTTTATTATCATAAAGCAGTCACAAATAATTATACATTTACAGTCAAAAATCAAAGGTTACAGAATACAAATATGATAAGGGAAGAGGGGGGTTTGAGGAGAAATATCCCATCCACCGTTTCCCGTTTGTATTTACTAACAGACAAGACCCGGTCCAAAAGACAAAAGGGGGGGGGGGGGGGGGGGGGGGGTGATCAGAGATAGGCAATTTAACCCACTGGTAAATTTATTACTCTGAGGCAAGGGGTTACAGTTAAAAAAAAAAGGGGGGGGGGGGTGTAGAGGAAAAGCTAGGGTTCTCAAATGTCTCCCTTTAATCATACAAATTTTACGGGAGGGGGGAATGAACACAGTTACACAATCCCGCTAGGAGAAATCCCGTACAAGGAATATAATGCACCTTAATACTAGGTCGAACTAATTAAAAGGGTAAAGAAAAGATTAAATCTCCTTTCATTCAAAAAAACACACTAGGGCTGGCCATCCCCCACAAACACACACGCAGACTTACCAAAATGGTGAATTCTGTCACTCTAGGAATTATTTACCACAGCAGCTAATACCGTGGAATAATGGACTGGTCCTCTTATTTCTTCCGTGTCAGGCCCCAGATTTAACGAGGTAACAAATAGTCTCAAAAATCGCCAGACGGTGAAGCGTAAAGGCTACTGTTGGTTTAGATAAAGTTCCTAATGAATGGCACAGGCACTTGGCTAGGCGTGAGGTATGGTGTGGTTCCTAAAATTGGCACAGCTGGTGGAGATAACTTTCTTTTTCCGTAATGTCACAAGTTAAAAAAAAACACTGAGGTAAGTTCTTCTTCGGGGGGGTGTGTAAAATCCACTGAATATACTTGACAGACAGTGTTCAGGTAGACCTATGTTTTTTTTCTTCACAAATAGGGCAGTGAATAAAATATGTTCTGCTTCCAGTTTTACTTTAAGGACTATATGAACTAGTATTTTAAAAGTGTTTCTTGGGTGGCTTTATTCTCAGTTAAATTCAGAGGAGCGGGGCCCATTACAGGTCGCCACAAGTTTAGCTTTAAAAAAGTTCATATGTTACTGGAGTTATCGAATTGAGTTGGCAGAACTCTGTATATAATTAATAATTGCTGGGATGCAGGTTGAATGATCGTTCTGAATGAAAGATAATCAAAACAAGAAATGCATTACAAATCATATTATAATCTGACACGCGATAAATTACAGTTAGCCTATTTACTTTATTAGCGTCGTCAATTAACAAATCAGGAAAACTCCCCGTGAGTTAAAATAATTAAAAGCACATCTATCTATACAGAACTAAACTGGATTTACTGGTTATAATTCCTTTTAACGTCTGCAAAATTAATTTACGCGTCAAGTGTATTAGGAAATACTTTTAGCTGTAACATTAGTTTGCACTAGAACTTTGAAAATGGGTTTATTTAATAAGGTTAAATTTACACCACAATCCAATGAAATAAATTGAAATAACTAGACCACTGATCACTCGAAGCTAATGTATAAATTACCGTCTGCGCAGAAAGAATACACTCCAATAGTCAACGAAGGTAGATGAAATCTAGCAGGAATCCGACTATGCTAGTGAAACTAGGATTCTGTCAGAACGAACGATAAAATGCAGTTTTCGGAGTTCTTTATTTATACTTCTCAAATGTAACTTAAATAGGACGTGTTAGATTTTCACACCCTTCTTGAAGTCGAGCAGAATCCGAGGTACCTCGCCGTTGTGTTAACCGCTGCGATTCCTCCGTTTCCCCCGGTCTACCGATTTTCTTCGTCTCAGGCTGCTCGCATAAGGGTGCGAAAATTTCTCGAGAAGCTAACTACGTTAGCTGAGAGTTCCCTGATTTCTTTAGATCGTGTACCGCCCCACGTTGCATTCTGAAGATCAGCCTTCTTTGATGGTACCGCTGTTCTGAGAAGCTTTGGCAACTCCCACCAGGCGGGGTGACAGCCAGGTAAGAAATTGAACTGCTGTTAATTGCTCTAGAAACAGAAGTGAGTCTCTGGCCCCGTCCTCTTTTATGCCGGCGTTAAGGAAAAGATTGCTATAAATCGTTCTCAGAGATGGTTGAGGGCGTGATTTAACCTCCCATCAAAGGCCATGCGATCTCAAAAGTTCACAGAAGATAGCAGGCTACATATTAATGATCCAGCGTGTAAAATTCTCGTGGAAATGCTGCATGCAGGTTGAAGTTACTGTCGTAGATTTTCGATAGGAGAATTAAGACTAGGTTTGGTCCCTTCTGAATAGGTTTGAATAAGTGATAGACTCAGTGAGAGTTAGTGAAAGGTAATAGAATTTCCACACACGTGAGATGATAGATTTTGATATAGTGGCTGTCTCTGAAAGCGAAAAGAATTCTTCTCTCTCTCACCTATCTTCTACAACAGTTGTTACAGCGTCAGACAGACTACACCAATATACATATTACGTATATTTCTATCACTCACAGGCACGCACATACACGTGACGACAGGTAAACACACAGACGTGGGAAAACTATAACAATGATACATAGATTATCTAGAACGAGCTGACCAAACACGATTATTAAGTTCAAGAGCGATTTAATATCAGGAAAAATCGGCTCACAACATCAAAGAAAGTACATCAAGGAAAATACATATACACATAGTCATAAAAATTCAAGGAAATGTTGCAAGGATGATAGCCCCCTTATAGTGTTAACTCTAGGTTTAGCCCAGCCCCGTTAAGAGAACAGATGATGGCGCCCGAGTCACAGATACATAGGGTTTGAGTCTAAGAGTTTTCTTTGTTTTATCTCGTAATTATATGCACAGAGTTTGAAAAAAAAAATCTGATTTAACCTAAGACAAAAACACAAGAACTCTAGCCTTAGCAACAAATTATGCAGATTGAAAAAAAACAAATAGGACAGCAACAGGGTGTCAAAGATATAATAGTGAAAATATCACTCAAACCAGCGTACACTCATTCATTCCGCCATGGCCTCTCATACAGGTACTCACGACTTTGCTCGCTGCCTCTTGGAACACACTGATTTTAGATTTTCACACAGACTCAAAAAAATGCAGTCTTCTGCCAAGAAGTCCCCAGTTCCAAAAGACGTATTTAACTCGGAGTCTCCGGGAACGACTACTTGGGTGTGCAAATTTGTTCAAATGTCTGATTAAGTCACCTAACAGTTATTCCAGGCGCGGGAGTTAGCAGAGCACAGTGTCAATAGCGTAGGTTTCTAGAAATGATGAATGTCAGGTCGGTGCCTTCCCTCAGTATAGGATTCACTTTAGTCACACCACAGATTTGTCCACAAGAATATATATATATATAGTCGGGAAATGTTAGTTAATACTAGAAGTATTTCGCGCCACCAGGCAGAAAAATTACGTAGAGTTTCTAGAAGAAATTAAGATCTGGCTCCAAGGTCCAGTATTTATCATTACAGTCTTTGAAAACCCGTTATTGGGATATAGTATTTCTGGCTAACTCGAGTTGCATATGCACTGTTTAGACCAGTGGTACTTAAGAAACCCACGTGGTTCAAAATAAGGACTGTCTATTTCTTCACAAGTATGGAAACTACTACTAGGTGCTGGTAAAGTTAGGGTCACCCCAAAACTTTCACTGTGTGGAGGAAAAATAACACATATAATATAATAAACAGAATCTGTACTGGTTATAACTTACATTTAAACTTGCAAGCAGAGAGCTTTGCTTATCATTTAAACTTCCCGTGACGTAAGTTATATTTAAAAATCAGCAATCCTCATGAATTAGGAACACGTGCGTATTCCGTCACCATTCATGAGGCTCGATTCTAGAGTTTATACGTTAGTTTCGAAAAAATACACTCGACTGAGTATTAGCGGTTAAATTAAATTCATAAATAGCTACAATTGCCGTTATAAGCTAGAAATTTAATTTTATTCTGCTTTCCACTGAATGCTTCCCTAGAAAATATAATAGCCTACCACTTTATTTCTCTTCTGCGCTAAAGAAATAGATTAAAATGAATTAAGCGATTTAACACTTTAACACTCACAAAATCTATATATCTATCATATTAATTACCTCAACCACAGAATTACAGGTAGTCGCACAACTTAAGAATAAGATTGCTGAAAATATTTCTGGAAGTCTAGAAGTTCGACAAATTGCCGAAACAAACTGAGATCTTCGCTAACAGCTATTCTGTTTACGAGCAACCTATCTACTGTGAGTCTATGAGCGAGAATGAAATTAAAGTTTCAAACTTGGCCAATATCTAAAAATCAGACAAAGGGCCCAAACTTATTTCGCCAAGCGAAATTATCTCCCCTACTCCCAACATTTACGTCCGCTTAACGCGTGTCGTAACTGTCACCTACTGACCACGATGTACGCGTGTCAGTTTCAAATCCCAGACAGCCTGACTCCAATGCAGGGCAGTTTTCACACTACAGCTGACCATGGCCCACCGTGAGCGCCGTGTCAGTTTGGGATTTTCCAGACAAATGTCTGGATACTGACCGGTGCAGATGTAAAGTATCACACCTCACCGGGACTTATGCCGAGAAGAAGCTCGCGCGCTCGGTGAGAATGTAGACGATTTGCTACGTCCTATGTTCAGCGAACCGACTTATCACGCCTTCTGACGCCCTGCAGCCCTGACATCTACGTAATATCGTCCTAGCGCGATTCTCAGTTTTAGAGAAAGGAAAACAGGTAAAGTTTGCGAATTATATGAAAATAATAATATCAAAACGAATGGATGAAAAAATATACAGGAAAAAAGGAAATACAGAGATAATAAAAGAGAGAAATCGGGTGAAAGAATAGGAAGAAGATGTAGGAAATTAAATGAATATAAACCCTACGTGACAGAGCCTCCCCCCTTTAAGATATGGAAGCACTCCATGTCTACGTTATGGAGTTTAATTTCCTATAACCGTAGCTTCGGGGTGTCTGTCCTCTTCCCTCTCATCTTCCCCCTCCATCTCTGTCCAATTCCTACTCAAGTCCACTCCTCAAAGTTTCCTTCCCCTGGAATGTCTCATATGCGCGCTTGAAAGAGCGTCGCCGCTTCTGACATTTTTGAAAGATTTCCTGTGATAGCGGTGGAATATCCCTGCCACTATCGTCATCTTCGTCAGTTTTGGCGATCGTCAGGAGATGGTCGGAGGTTGGCACTGGTTTTTTCCAAGTATCTCTTTAAGAGATTTAAATGGAAAACCTTCTCCTTTCCTTCAATAGAGATCTGGTAGTTAGCCTTAGAAATCTTTTTCAGGACGGTAAACGGCCCTTGCCATCCGATCTTCAGTTGGTTGTTCTCGGTAGGGAGCAACACCAAAACTTTCTCTCCTGCTTCCAGTTCTCTCTCTTCCGCGACTTTCCTGTATCGGTTAGCGTGCTTGGTGCGTGCTCGCTTAAAGTTAGTCGTTGCTAGGTCCCACCCTAGTTTCAACCGTTCCTTTAAAACCGACACATATTTACTGGCTGAGACAACTGTCTCATCAGCCTTCTCGTCTGTCAGAGACTGAAGTAAGGCTTCAAGCGGGCCCTTAATGGGTCTGCCGAATAAGAGTGTAGCTGGCGGAAATCCTGTGGAAGTATGAGGAGATTCTCTGTAGCCAAATAATGCTGCAGGAATACAGAGATCCCAATCTTCAGGTTTCACTTGTGCCAGCTTACTTAGCATCATGGTGAGGTTTCCATTAGCACGTTCCACGAGCCCATTTCCGGCCGGAGTATATGGCTTAGTGTGGATGTGCTGCACCCAAGATCTTAACGATCCATCCCCAGGTTTCGGTATGGGGAGCAAAGAATAGTCAACACTTGCTGAGGGAATCCCAACCGATGTCGTAAAAATCGACTAAGGGGGTGCGACATGGGCATGGGCTGTTAGCGGGATAGCTTCCCCCATAAAAAGTGCTTGCACAGTGGGCTGAATTCACCTGCTTGCCAACCAATCTGATTACGGAAACAACGATAGATTGTTTGGTCTGTTTCTGTTCCACAAAGCCGCCACTAGGCGTGGTGGAAACAGCGATAGATTGATCAATTTGTTGTTGCCCTAAGACGCCACTAGGCGTACTGGCCACATACTGCTTTGCCGGTTGGTGGCTAAGGATGGAAGAAGAAGAAGAAGTGGATGTGCTGGGTCCTCAAGATCTTAACGATCTCATCCATCAACAGGTTTCGGTATGGAGATCCATTATCCGTCAACACTTGCTGAGGGAATCCCAACCGAGTGAAAATCTGCACGAGGGCTTCTGCGACATGCTTGGCATCTGCGCATGTTAGCGGGATAGCTTCTGCCCATAAAGTGCATGTATCGACTAAGGTCAGGATGAACCTGTTCCTTCTTTTAGTCCTTTCGAAAGGCCCTAAAATGTCGATCACAACCCGTTCGAATGGTGTTCCCATTATTGGCATTTCACCCATGTGGACTGGGGGGTGCTCGTTGCTTGGGTGGCACACGTTGGCACTGGGCACAGGATTTGACATATCTGATAATATCAGTATTTACTCCTGGCCACCAATAATGAGTGGTTATACGTTGGTTTGTGGCGTTCTGTCCCATATGTCCGCTAAAGGGAAGAGAGTGCCCCATTTCTAGGATTTGGCTTCTGTACTGTTTCGGTACTAGGAGCTGGTTGTAACCTTGGTCAGGCTTGCCCGTTCTCCGAAAAGTACGCCATCCTCAGAAAAAATGTCCCCGTGCTGTTTGGGTTCCTTAGCCATGGGCAGTTTCCTAAAGCAGGGTGCCAAAGTAGGGTCCTTGTATTGCGCTTCTTTAAGTTCCATAGGTAACAAATTAGGCGCAGGCTCCCGTTCCTTCTTGGTTTGCCCTCTTGTAGTTACTGCTGCCACAATCGGCTCTTCCGGTTTCCCAATACACACGTATCTCCCGCCAAGTATGACTGGGTAGATGGGATCATCCATAACAGCCGCTTTGATCACACCTCTGACAAAATCAGAGTGATCTCCACCAATGCGATGGGAAGCGCTGTAGGTGCATCACTCTTACGAACTCCACAAAGTTGGACGGTCTCTGCTGTCTCTTGACCGGGTTTGACCAGGTTTCTGGCAACAATGCAATCGTAAGAAAGCCCCGTGTCAAATAAGCAAGAAGTTTGAGAACCGTTCAAAATAACAATACCTCGCGTTGAGGGTCTATCCCCAACAGGTTGGGAATCACTGTCAATAATTCCGCCTTGCGAGACTGTCAATAAGCATCCGATGCGTTTTGGCTCGGTGTGCTCGGTCTGATCATATGTCCCGTGCTCGGGGGTTCTCCCTTTGCCACCTTGTCCTTTCTGGCTACGCTGCCATGTAGGGCGGTCGGGTTGATCGGACTGTTTGGGGTGGTTGGGGTACTTGTTCTTGTAGAACTTGGATTTTTCAGGAGGGGGGTTTTGAGGTCCAGTTTCTCTGTGGTTATTTTGGTTAGAAGCCTGAGAAGATTGCTCTAGGTTATGTTTTCGAAAATGCTCCTCTGTCGGTTTCCGCTTTGTGGCCGGTAGTTCAGCCAGCGCATTGTGATAACGCTCAGACTTTTCCAAAATGTCTTCAAGTTTTTCTGCCCCCTGCTCAGCGAGAAATCTCCGGGTATCAGCAGACAAAGTGTTCTTTATTTGTTCAGTTAGAACAAGTTCCTCAAGACCTTCATAGGTAGAGGGGGAGCTGCGAAAGCTCAAGGCACTTTGTTAGATATCCCTTAAGACGAGATGAGAACTGGTGAAAAGTTTCAGAATTCTCTTTCCGGCTGTTGCGAAACAGTTGCAAAAACTTGCGAGCGTTCATTTCAAAGCGCTCCAGTAACGCTTTCTTCAACAAGTCATAGTCGTCTTGTTGGCTACTTTCCAGCTTAGAATAAACATCATAAGCAGAACCTTTTAGGGCCTGGGAAAGTTTCATATTCCAACGCGACCTCTCTAACCCGTACAGAGTTGCAATTTTCTCAAATTTTTCTAACCATGTGTCAATCTTCTCATTTGGACAAGGGAAAGACTCAAGAGTGAAAGACATAGCGTTGAGTTGAAGAGATTGAGTGTTAGAAGGATCAGTTAGGGAAGAATGAGGAGAAGATTCTCCATTGCTGGAGGTAGAGGCAGCACCACGACTTTGGAATTCTAGAGTTTTAAGAGCCAACTCGTGC
Source organism: Oreohelix idahoensis (assembly GCA_024509875.1). NCBI lineage: Eukaryota > Metazoa > Mollusca > Gastropoda > Stylommatophora > Oreohelicidae > Oreohelix > Oreohelix idahoensis. The sequence goes on from JAMPIV010013773.1 coordinate 50,328, forward strand.
TGTCTCTGTTTCTCTTTTTCCTCAAGCTGTCTCTCCTCCCTCCCTCTCCTGCTTTCTCTGCTTCTCTCCTTCTCTTTTTCCTCATGCTGCATCCTGCGAATTTCCATTTCCTCATCCATCTTCTTCTGCTCTCTAGCTTCGGCTGCTTCTTTTTCCTCTTTAGCTTCAGCTGCTTTCCTCTCCGCATCATATCTCTCAAGTTCGTCTCTGACAAATGCTTTCGCTTCCTCTCCTTCCAGTCCCTCCTCTCTCGCTTCGTCCCTGAGGAGTTGTCTAAGTTTTGCCCTCTCGGCCATATTATGTCAGTGACTGAGACTGTTGGAGAAAGAAAATAGGAAAAAGAATAACCTGGTTCCTACCACTTACGAGAAAAAAAATTACCAAAAAAATCAAAAGATGATATATTTAACCCTGGGATACCTCCTCCAAAATAAAATCTAACTATCGCTGCTATTATCGGCAATAAAGCACTCAATGCAAAACACGACTACGCCAAATAAATGGTAGTTAAGATTACAACTGAAAAATAAGTTGCTACAGTGGAAAAGCAAAAGAATATTGCAAAAATTAAAGAGAAAAATAATCCCTTAATTTTTAAAAATCCACTATAAGTTCGCCCCTGAAGTCAGATCGGGTAAGGGAGGGAATTAATCTGGACAAAAAAAGTCCGAAACACACTCCTTAACTTAGTTCAAACGCCGTTCTGCCTCAGTACCCAGTGAATGTTATACACTCACCACTTTACCAGCATTTAGTATTACAATCAGCAGTTAACATATATCCCGACAAAATCAACCTGTAACCAAAATGTATATTATTCAAAGATGCTGTGGAAAAAAAAAACTTATTAGTTTGTGTGGTCAGCACGCCCGTAAACAGATCGCTAGTCTAGGGGATAATTTTTTTTTTTTAAAAGATACACAGTCACAAGACATCACACTCTTACTCTATATCAGAATACAGAATCTTAAGTTCAAAATCCAGATAGACGAGTCCACATTTGTCGTACTCGTCTTCCTATTCTAAGTTCAAAAAATCCGTCGGACGAGAACCCATTTGTCGTATCGCCTTAGGATTTTGGGTTCAATTCCCGGTAACGAGCGACCATTTGTCGTAGATTTTCGATAGGAGAATTAAGACTAGGTTTGGTCCCTTCTGAATAGGTTTGAATAGGTGATAGACTCAGTGAGAGTTAGTGAAAGGTAATAGAATTTCCACACACGTGAGATGATAGATTTTGATATAGTGGCTGTCTCTGAAAGCGAAAAGAATTCTTCTCTCTCTCACCTATCTTCTACAACAGTTGTTACAGCGTCAGACAGACTACACCAATATACATATTACGTATATTTCTATCACTCACAGGCACGCACATACACGTGACGACAGGTAAACACACAGACGTGGGAAAAACTATAACAATGATATATATATTATCTAGAACGAGCTGACCAAACACGATTATTAAGTTCAAGAGCGATTTTAATATCAGGAAAAAATCGGCTCACAACATCAAAGAAAGTACATCAAGGAAAATACATATACACATAGTCATAAAAAATTCAAGGAAATGTTGCAAGGATGATAGCCCCGTTATAGTGTTAACTCTAGGTTTAGCCCGGCCCCGTTAAGAGAACAGATGATGGCGCCCGAGTCACAGATACATAGGGTTTGAGTCTAAGAGTTTTCTTTGTTTTATCTCGTAATTATATGCACAGAGTTTTTAAAAAAAAAAAAATCTGATTTAACCTAAGACAAAAACACAAGAACTCTAGCCTTAGCAACAAATTATGCAGATTGAAAAAAAACAAATAGGACAGCAACAGGGTGTCAAAGATATAATAGTGAAAATATCACTCAAACCAGCGTACACTCATTCATTCCGCCATGGCCTCTCATACAGGTACTCACGACTTTGCTCGCTGCCTCTTGGAACACACTGATTTTAGATTTTCACACAGACTCAAAAAAATGCAGTCTTCTGCCAAGAAGTCCCCAGTTCCAAAAGACGTATTTAACTCGGAGTCTCCGGGAACGACTACTTGGGTGTGCAAATTTGTTCAAATGTCTGATTAAGTCACCTAACAGTTATTCCAGGCGCGGGAGTTAGCAGAGCACAGTGTCAATAGCGTAGGTTTCTAGAAATGATGAATGTCAGGTCGGTGCCTTCCCTCAGTATAGGATTCACTTTAGTCACACCACAGATTTGTCCACAAGAATATATATATATAGTCGGGAAATGTTAGTTAATACTAGAAGTATTTCGCGCCACCAGGCAGAAAAATTACGTAGAGTTTCTAGAAGAAATTAAGATCTGGCTCCAAGGTCCAGTATTTATCATTACAGTCTTTGAAAACCCGTTATTGGGATATAGTATTTCTGGCTAACTCGAGTTGCATATGCACTGTTTAGACCAGTGGTACTTAAGAAACCCACGTGGTTCAAAATAAGGACTGTCTATTTCTTCACAAGTATGGAAACTACTACTAGGTGCTGGTAAAGTTAGGGTCACCCCAAAACTTTCACTGTGTGGAGGAAAAATAACACATATATTATAATAAACAGAATCTGCACTGGTTATAACTTACATTTAAACTTGCAAGCAGAGAGCTTTGCTTATCATTTAAACTTCCCGTGACGTAAGTTATATTTAAAAATCAGCAATCCTCATGAATTAGGAACACGTGCGTATTCCGTCACCATTCATGAGGCTCGATTCTAGAGTTTATACGTTAGTTTCGAAAAATACACTCGACTGAGTATTACCGGTTAAATTAAATTCATAAATAGCTACAATTGCCGTTATAAGCTAGAAATTTAATTTTATTCTGCTTTCCACTGAATGCTTCCCTAGAAAATATAATAGCCTACCACTTTATTTCTCTTCTGCGCTAAAGAAATAGATTAAAATGAATTAAGCGATTTAACACTTTAACACTCACAAAATCTATATATCTATCATATTAATTACCTCAACCACAGAATTACAGGTAGTCGCACAACTTAAGAATAAGATTGCTGAAAATATTTCTGGAAGTCTAGAAGTTCGACAAATTGCCGAAACAAACTGAGATCTTCGCTAACAGCTATTCTGTTTACGAGCAACCTATCTACCGTGAGTCTATGAGCGAGAATGAAATTAAAGTTTCAAACTTGGCCAATATCTAAAAATCAGACAAAGGGCCCAAACTTATTTCGCCAAGCGAAATTATCTCCCCTACTCCCAACATTTACGTCCGCTTAACGCGTGTCGTAACTGTCACCTACTGACCACGATGTACGCGTGTCAGTTTCAAATCCCAGACAGCCTGACTCCAATGCAGGGCAGTTTTCACACTACAGCTGACCATGGCCCACCGTGAGCGCCGTGTCAGTTTGGGATTTTCCAGACAAATGTCTGGATACTGACCGGTGCAGATGTAAAGTATCACACCTCACCGGGACTTATGCCGAGAAGAAGCTCGCGCGCTCGGTGAGAATGTAGACGATTTGCTACGTCCTATGTTCAGCGAACCGACTTATCACGCCTTCTGACGCCCTGCAGCCCTGACATCTACGTAATATCGTCCTAGCGCGATTCTCAGTTTTAGAGAAAGGAAAACAGGTAAAGTTTGCGAATTATATGAAAATAATAATATCAAAACGAATGGATGAAAAATATACAGGAAAAAGGAAATACAGAGATAATAAAAGAGAGAAATCGGGTGAAAGAATAGGAAGGAGATGTAGGAAATTAAATGAATATAAACCCTACGTGACAGTTACAACAGATGATCAGGGGTTCTAAAGTTATGAGAGGCCAATATTCTGTTGTCGTCCATCGAGTCAGGGAAATTCATTTGTCATACTTAGACGTACGTCACAGTCTACCATCGGCAAAGCCAAACCACGAAATTTTCTGTCTGTATGACTCACCTTTGAATCCACGCTTTTTTTCTGGGAACAAAACAACAGAGTTGTTTACCAACATGTCGCAACCTGCCAGTCTTAACAGGGGAGCGAATCGCGTTTGCTTACCTGAGTTTCTCACGCGAGCTGATTTGCCAATTATCGGTCATTAGACAGATGCGCGTGGAAACAACGAACTGTTTGAAGAGATACACGGGCGATAATATTTTCCCGACCACCTTTGATGTTCGTACGTTCAGGGGGATGTAAATGTTTGATGTGCGAAAGGGGACGTAATCTAAGAGAGGCCCGTTGCACGGCCAAGTCTTCTGATGTCGGTCAGCATCGCTGATTAGAGCGAACGAACAAACCTTTCATCTGGGAGACGCAGTTTCCTGATTTCTCTGCTATGCAGAATGTGTGAATTATAACATCCTCTAGAGAGATAACACCATGATCTGTATATATACCGCGTTCTCTCCAATTCAGTTATCAGAGTCGCTCAGAAATTTTTGGGGATAATCTAAACACACCAGACCAGAACCATTCGTCGCTAAATGTGTTAAATAGTCTCGTGGGGATTTCATTTTCTGATTTGTGGTAATAGAAGTTGTGCTTAAGTGTTAAAATGTGTTAAGTTTACCATTTTAATTCACTGTGATTCCCTAGCGTTAAAACTAGAGAAATAACATAACGCGTAGATATTTTCTTGCCAGTTGTTCAGTTAATGTAAATTCCATCACCCCACTTTCTTACACAAGAAGATACGGTTTAGCTGACTGGGATTATTACGCGTGACGGATTTGTGACAGAATAGAATTCGCATTATATTTCATTGTGTGAAATTATATAAGTGACTAGTGTTAATATCATGTGACAAAACAATAGACGCTGACAATCTATAGCTAGTAATGACAGGCGATATCTGTTAAAGTGCGCGTATGGGTAAACTAAATAATAATTGACTTTGTGCGCTGTTCATTTTCTCGCGGGAAATAACGGGGGAGGGAGCATACCCTTTTTTCCCGACATGCCAAAGCGGAAAACGTACGTGTGGATAGGATAGTAGCATATTTTTTTTCATAAATGTTCTTTTCTTCCTAATATAGTACCTGATAAAAACCAGCGGCCAGCGGTCTTCTTATTTTGGGTCAACGATTTTTTTGGCTGGTGCGGTCCTTTTTCTTAATTCAGCGAAGGATTAATGGTGTCTTCTTCGTGGCTTACAAGCCCCAAATTCCTTCGTGAACCGGTTGGGCCCAAGAGATAAATGAACATTAATATTAAATCTTAACTGGACTGCACCTTAACCAGGATTATTTATTCAACTTTTCCAGCCCACTGGGCATACAAAAAAACATATATTCCTGATGCTTGACAGCCGTACCAACGGAGGGATCTATAAAACTACGCTGTTTCAAATTCGGCACTCACCATAGATCCAGCCGATTGGATTTACCATCATCATTTTTACATATTGTAACATGTGTCTTAGCAACCAGATGCTTCGCAATACTGGAATTATTTTTCTCCTTTTGCAACTGTGAACGTCCAGAGCACGTCTTGCTTCAGTAACTATTCGCGGTGACAGTTGTTTTCATCCAGGGAAAATTAAACCACCAAATTTGGCGTCCACCTTGTAATTATTATTCGATATATAGGCTAGACTGGGGCCATATTTGGTCAACCCACCTGACAGTATAGGTTCAGGAACTATTGTAATTTTTTCAAGGGATATCAACACCATGAGTGGGTAAGCGAGATTGTTTGTGGCCACGTATGATACAGACAGAGAGAGAGAGAGAGGAGAGAGGGAGAGAGAGAGAGTGAATATTTTCTTTTTTGTTACAATCATTGTACTAACTTCTCTTTTTTTTTATTTCGCTAAACTTGGGTACTTTACTGAGTAGTAATTTAGTGGGACCTTGTTCTTCACAGTCTATTCTGTAACCTAGAGTTAATATTTGACCTTTGGGTTATTAACTTCTTTTGGGATCCTTTCTCAACAAGGGGGAGGGCACTTATTCAGTTATTTTCTTACTTAATTAGTCGTTCCCCTTCTACCGTGAGGTGTAGAATTTTCACATGTCTGTAAACATGATTTATTGATTTCTCTATATGTTTTGATGTTTTAAAAGTTAAATGATAATAAACAACAAAAGAGCTATACTTTGTGTTGGTCAGACCCATACCCAATTAACCATAGTTTTTCACATTTGAATGTCTTGTTACATAATTGTGTGTGTGAGTGTGTTTAGTTTAACTTATATTTCTAAATATAAGGTGTGCAAGGTTGTCTGACACTAAATTATAGTCCTATAGATAGGCTGGACTAGAGAAACTATTCAGTCCAGAGATAAACCTTCTCCTTAACTATTCACTCGTGAAATCTATTTCTTACACCTTTATTCTCACATATTTACCGCTATCACCTCTACTCAGACGGGACCACAAATATCTTCTAACCTATCTAAACATTTACGACATTATATATATATATATATATATATATATATATATATATATATAGAGAGAGAGAGAGATCTATTGACTTGTCCTCTATACCAGATACGTCGACATGTTAAGAGTAAGAGACATCGCATCCCACTTACTAGTAAGGATTGTTACATCAGCTGGTGAAAATACATAAATGTATCTGTGACATATTATGATAATAGTTTTCATATATCTATTTCATCATCTACATTTTTCTTTCACCTAAGCACGTTTCTTAACATAAAACCCTCCTACACTCAGAGATCTGTCTCTTTTTCTAATTTAGGACGCATATTTTATTGCTTTTCGCTATTTCCTTTGATGAAGGTTTACCAGCAGACCTAATTAGCTAACGCTGAGCCGGTTACCTGTAATTTTTAACGCCAACGATTGAAAGCGTTGTAATAGGATCAGACAGAGAGAGACGTAACAGAGGAAGGTGGCGATAAGTTTAAACGTATTTTTCGTTAGACAGTGATCAGGGAAAATAATTTGAGTAGATAATTTTGAACCAAGGGCAGACAATTTCTATTACCTTCACCTGAATCGTTCGTTTGAAAGGTAATTAAACACGGCGAATCGCCAGATCAAAGGACGGGCTTCGCTCGATTTCGCTCGATGGCCATGGCGTGAATATTTCGTCTGATTCGCAGATCGAACGAGGAAAAGACGAAATCTAAACGTAGGCGTTAAATGTAACAAGTCTGAGCGAAGTTCTGGAAATTTAATATATATTCTCCAGCTTTTAAAATCCATTATTCAGTACTCCACAGATTTTAAAGACATCTA
>JAMPIV010013773.1:62500-118215 GCA_024509875.1 Oreohelix idahoensis
GACAAACAATACACATAAATTCAGGCCATAGATATTCTGAAGCAAGAACAATCTATTATTACCCAAACAACGAATAAATCGCAGTAAAATGGATTTATCCGCGGAGTTTGATCGAAGAGATGGCACAACTTTCAAGGGAAGTAACTCAATAATGACTTTCCCTTAAGCACAAAAAAATTACCTATGTATAATATTGTAAGATATCAAAGACTGCACGTAACAGTCTTACCACACCTCCCGGGAAAAAAAAAAATGGAACATTTTTTTTTTTTTTGAAATACATCTAGGAGCAACGTACAATAGGCTCACAACGCATGAATAATGCGCAGATGAAAATATCAGGAATACCTATAACGCCTAATATGAGGCTAAGTCGACTTATGGAGCGACTGGTGAGAATGTGTCTCATAAACTGAGAGAAATTATTTCTCTACAAGTATATTTTTCCAGGAAGGTGTCATCAAAGTATAATACAATTCTGGCAATTACACAATGCCTAAAAAATTCATATCATCATTTCGTATTAGATATCTTAAATTTATGATTTATGAAGAAAAAATCATCAAAGCACAGCGGTGAATAAACATCCATGAACCGCTATGTAGTGATACAATCATTATATTATTAAATTACAAATGTGTATCTATCATGATATAGAAAAGGAACTACTATAGAACTAGACATATCAAGAAGTCTAAGCCCTAATAGTTATGTGGAATCATGTGGGCATCTTGACAGAATGTCTGCCATCACATTATCTGATCCACGAATAGCTCGCACAGAGAAATGAAAAGGTTGAAGAGCAATTGCATATCGAGTAGACCTCGAGCTCTTCAAATTCTTACTCTGTATAGCAGTAAGAGCTTTTTGGTCGGTTTCTACTATGAAATGTGCGCCTAGAAGGAATCTCTGTAGTTTGAGGATCGACCAAACCATAGCTAATAGCTCACGGTCTAAAACCGAATAATTCCTTTCTGCCGCATTAAGTTTTCTGGAAATATACATTACAGGATGCAGAGTTCCAGAGTACTCTTGCATTAGTGCCGCTCCAATCCCAGTGGATGAAGCGTCACTACGAAGAACGAATGTCTTATCTTTAGTGGGTAGCACTAAAATAGGTGGTGTTGAAAACAATGTTTTAATCTTATCCAGAGAGCATTGGCATTCCTGAGACCAGTGGACCACATTAGGCGAACCTTTCTTTAGAAGTGTTGAGAGAGGTGCCATGATAGAGGATAGATTCTGAATGAATCTGCCATAAAATTGAATAAGACCTAACAGACTTCTCACCTGTTTTTTAGTCTTAGGGATTGAGATGTTAAGTATCTTACTAGTATTATGGTCCTCTGTCTTTAGGAAACCATGACCAACTCGGTGGCCTAGGAAAGAAATTTCGCTAAAACCAATATAGGCTTTAGAGGGTTTCGCTGTCAGGTTGTGCTCACGCAAAGTAGACAGCAATTCATCTAACCCTGAATAGTGATCTTCCCAAGTATCGCTGAAAAGACAGATGTCGTCTAGATATGCAATGACATCTGACCGATAAGATAGGATTCGGCGCATCATGCGTACGAACGTAGCTGGTGCGTTCATAAGACCGAAAGGCATAAAATTCCATTGGAACAAACCTCTAGGTGTTGAAAAAGCCGTGAGAGGTTTGGCGCGTTCAGATAAAGGAACTTGCCAATATCCTTTAGACAAATCAAGTTTAGTGAAAAAATGAGATTTGGAGAGTCGAGTAAGTAGCTCTTCCAGTAAAGGCATAGGTTCGGCATCGAACTTCGTTACTTGATTCAATTTTCGATAGTCAACGCAAAGACGTATGTTATTGTCTTTTTTACGCACAATAACCATCGGCGAAGAATATGCAGAGGTGGATGGTTCGATTATTTTCAAATCTATCATCTCATCCAACTCTTTCTCGACCTGTGCTTGAAAATGTATAGGTATAGGATAAGGTCTAACCCTAATAGGAGTATGGTCAGTTAGAACAATGTCATGTTGAATGACATTCGTTTGTCCAGGGATGTCAGTGAGTACATCCTGAAATGTTTGCAACATAGTTGAAACTTGTCGCTGTTCTCCTAGAGACAAATCAGGAGAGACAGTAACGTTCTTCCATGATTCACTGGAATGAAGTGGGATCATTGGAAGAGGAAGATTTACATCTGAAAAACTTGTTTCCTCATCCTGTATCACGGACAGTGATGAGTAATGACCATGTTGTACTGGAGAATTGTCCGTTGCTTGGAAAATGGGTTGCAAATAATCCGGACGTTCATGGAATTCAGTAAGCATATTGATGTGGAAGGTTTTATGCTTCCCATCAATATCGACAATATAGTCGACATCGGAAATTTTCGATATTATATCGTACGGACCTTTCCAAGAAATAAGTAATCTGTTTTCCCTACAAGGTAGTAATACAAATGCTTTGTCACCAGGACAAAGTTGTCGTAAGCATCTCTTCTTATTGGCAAATTGCCTTGCCTTCTGTTTCGCAAATTCAGAAGAAGAAGTTGCTAATTTGCATGCTTCGATAATTTTTTTGTCTCAACGCGATGACATATTCGTAGGATGACTTTGTGTCATCGTCAATATTGTCAGATGTTATGAGATCGTGAAGCAACGACATAGGGCCACGCGGACGCGCGCCAAAGACGAGTTCAAAGGGAGAAAATCCCGTATGTTCATTGGGTACCTCTCTGTAAGCGAAGAGGGCCGCAGGTAAAACTCTGTCCCAGTCTTGAGGATGATCCTCAGTTATCTTCCCCAGTAAGTTTTTAAGTGTTCTATTAAGGCGTTCGACCATACCATTAGACATTGGATGGTAGATACTACTTAAAGATCTATCTATCTGCAGGGTAGACATTACTTGAGACATGGTATCTGATATTAGTTGGGTGCCATGGTCTGACAATATCTCTCCGGGGAACCCCAGACGAGAAAATATAAGCCAAAGAGCATCTGCAATATCAGCAGTAGTAATGCTCTTCAGAGGAATAGCCTCTGGCCAACGTGTGCACATATCAACACACGTCAAGATAAACTGATGTCCTCTGGCAGACTTGATCTTAAATGGACCAATAATGTCTATAGCCATTTTTTGGAACGGCCGAATAGGAATGTCCGCCGCCTGAATGGGTGCAGCATGCCGTGGACCTTTGGATTTAACTTCCTGACATACTTTACAAGATCGACAATAAATACGTATGTCCTTGTTTACCAATGGCCAAAAGAAAGCCGCAAGGACTCTTGACTTAGTACGGGAAAAACCCATGTGTCCAGCACACTGAGAGTCGTGAGCGTGCTGCAAAATTTTAACTCTCAAATTCTTGGGAACCAGGATTTGAGAATGACTTGACGTAATGGAGTCTTGAACCATACGTACAAGTACGCCATTCTTCTTTGTAATCCACGATTTGCGACTTGTGTCTTTATTCGGATCACCTTTAGTTGCAAGAATGAAGAATTTCTTCAGAGTGGGATCATCTTCTTGCTGTTTTATAAACGAGTCACGAGAAATTACCAAGGGATTATCTTGGTTATGCACTTCATTATCTTCAATAGATGAAGTTTGAGGCACATTAAGAGCCTGAGCTCTAGTGACTACAGCGTTAGCAATCTGCATGTTTTGCCTTTCCCACGTGGAAATTTGTTGCGGAGTGCATTCCTTGACTCCATGAATGCGACCGATGATGAGGTCAGCGATCGGATTCGGAAGAAGACATGCGTGTACATCTCCTGTAAAGAAAGGAGTAGCAATCCTAATGATAGCAGTAGAGTATTTCTCTAATGTGCCGCCAAATGTTACACATTTGACTACTTGTCCAGTGGCACGGGAAGGATCTACGAGTGACTGCCTAACACCAATTGTGGTGCATCCAGAATCAAATAGCACAGAGACTGGATTGTTATTCACTAAACCCTTATGTAAGACAAGAGAACCTCTTCCATCATGCGCGACTGATGCCGGAAGAGCAGGAAGAGGATGGCCACAGCTTAAAGTAGACACTGTGGTTGGCTCAAATAACGTTTTGCATTGGGGGCACTGAGATGCTCTCCCAAAATCAAAAGCGGCACATGCCATATTACTAGCATCATTATTATCTTTACTCTGTTTATAGGCTTCATGGGACTCTTGTTGTACAGAGTTTGCCTGAAAATGTGGTTTATGTCTTTTGTTTTGAGATCTACCTCGGTTATTATCACCTCTGTAGTTATTGTTACCTCTATTGTAACCCCTATTTGGGTTTGAGTCATAGTTCCCTTGGTTACCATTATCATATTCATTATAATGAGTATCTCTGTAATTATGATCTTGTTGACTCCAAGACGGATAACCCTGATAGTTTCTATAATTACTTCCTCTACGGAAATTCCTATAATTATGACCACCCCTGTGTCGAGAGCTATCAGGTCGTCTCCAGTTCTTTGAAGAAGAACCCTGAAATGATTGGTTACCTTGGTTTTGATAACTATTATGGTTACCTTTTTTATCAAATCTGTTTTGAGGTCCCTGAAATCTGTGTGAATAATTGGGATTGTATGGTGTTGCTGAAGCAACTGGCATACTCTCCTTAATCTTAGTGTTGCCAAAAGTCACGTCGGGGTGTGCAGTGACATATTGGGAACAATATTTTTCCATTTCTTTTAGAGATTTGGGTTTACGCTCATGTATAAATTCAAGGAAAGGTTTGTTCACACATGACATAATCTTATCTCTGAGCAACAAATCCATAAGTCCTTCATACGTTTTTTCTGTTTTGGAAAGCTCAATCCAACGATCAACTGTGAGACGTGCCTTTGCAGTGAATTCTGAGAATTCTACACCCGTCTCAGGTACCATCGTCTTAAATAAAAGGCGATAGCCTTCCTCACTTAGCTGATATTTTTTTATCAAAGCCGCCCTAATGACATCATAATTATCCTTATCTGCTTCTCCTACAAGGCATAATCTAGTCAAAGATTCACCTTTCAAGTTTTCTGATAATTGATTAGCGTATTGTGATTTATCCACATTATGTGTACGACAAGAACGTTCAAATCTATCCAGCCAGAATGTAATATCGTCACTGGACTGATTGAACGGTGGAACCTTAACCTTGTAAGTAGAAGGTTTACCATTACCACTAGATGCCTGATTAACATTACTCATACTTGTCAATCTCAATTTCTCCAACTCAAATTCATGTTCTCTTATTGCTTTTTTCTCTTCAGCATCTAATCTTTTTTGTTCAGCCTCCCTGTCTAATCTTTTTTGTTCAGCTTCCCTGTCCAATCTTTTTTGTTCAGCTTCACTGTCTAATCTTTTTTTGTTCAGCCGCAGCTTCTCTTTCTAATTTTTTTTGTTCAGCTTCAAATCTCCTTTCCTCCATCTGCATCTGCAATTTCTTTTGTTCAGCAGCAGCCTCAGCTTCTCTTTCTAATCTTTTCTCTTCCGCCATAGCTTTTCTTTCTTCTGCAGCTAATCTTTTCTCTTCTGCCATAGCTCTTCTCTCTTCTGCAGCTAATGCTTTGTCATATTGAGCAACTGCCCATTGTTCTAATTGTTGACCAGTTTTATCAAGGGCTTTCCCTTGTATAATGAAGTATTCTAATGTAGACATGGTGTCTAACAATAATACTAATCACCTGAAATAATAATAATACCACAAGTTCTCAATGACTTGATTAATCAGTATACTATCCCAATATCTGTGGGTCACAAGCCTTTAATAAGGTCTTGTATAATAGTAATAATAATCAGGTACTGGTTTATACCATAATCCAAGTGCAGTGCACAGGCAATTGTGTCTTATGAAATATACCTATATAAAACATATGTCAACCAACAGAATACATAAAGTACAAATAGGACTGACAATACAAGAACGTTTGCAGAAATCAAAATAAATCAAATAGGGAAATCAATGAAAATAATCACTGAATCTGCAAAGAATAACAACACAAATGACGTCACAATATATGAATATAAATTGTGAATAGAACTGAAAGATAGAAAAGAGTAGACCAACAAATTACAAACAACTCAAAACAAAACTAAAGAACAAAGAAATATTACAAAAATAACAATAATTACAGTCTTCACAGCTAACACAAAAGCAACAGTTGTCGCAGCAAATTTTCAATCAAGAAAATTGCACCTATAGAAAACGCCCACAACGGACCCTCTATGACGTGGGATATTCTGTTGTGAGGACGCCGCCCAACCTTAAACACAACCCGCTGACATAGAAACTAACATACTATACAAACAAATAACATGTAAACATAAATATATATATAAATTATGTGTATGATAGTATGTGTTGCAAAATAGGCTCAGTTTTACAGTAATGGCAAAGTTATTTTTATGAACATAAACAAACTGCCACTTTATTCAATTAAACATTCTGGCCTTAAATATTAAAGTTCATATATGGAAAACAAGAAGATCCATCGATGAAAATAGGACTTCTTAGTACACAAATACTGTCTTCCTGTTAACATTGACAAGAATTGATCCAACTGTTCTGTGAAACTCTGTAATGTCTAATGTAAAACTGTCAACAACGCTGGCCTACATACTGCATTCACTTGACAGGTCACGTGACGAAGTGTTGACAAAGAGCAAACCAATACTGCAAGTGTGTCGTATCAGCCACAGGAAACGGTCTGGTATCGGTAATCTGTTGACTTCTGAACTTCTGCGAGGTCAAACCCAGAAAGCTGGTCCACCAGTTGATAAGGTTGATATAATGTTGGATTTTTATTCCCGTTAATGATATCCACCAAAAGATAGATATAAGTGGATGGAAGCAGACATCATCATCATCATCAGTTGATAAGATCTCTATGGTGTTGTTTGCTCCACTGTAGTGTATGGAATGTCAACTTGACCTACGCAGTGGTGTGTAGACATGGATTGAGTGTACAATGTGCGAATGATGATAAGGGTTCGTGTTGTTGACAAATGTTCTTTTCTCACACTCATGTATGACTGGAAGTCATCGACACCAACGACTGTGTACCTTTTCTAAAGTTTAATTGGACGTACACACTCGACAGCACAGATAGTGACAAATCACAGGTTGGCATAATACATCATAGTACAGTGGATAAATGGTCTTGCAATGTTATGTTACATGGGCACTCATGTAGATTAATATTATAATGGACTGTCAGTAGCCAAGCCCTCAGCATCGCCCATACATATAAATCATCTGACTTCACTGACTGAGCACGTCAGCTTATAAACAATATTTCAGATGGCTTCTAAACCTAATCTCGTTTAGCGACGATTCTCCCACATAATGTTCAGCACATATTTTTTTCATATAATAATATTGAACCGCTGATAAAGGGTTCTCATGTGTAGCAGTGATCTCTGGACTAAACAAGCGATAATACGGGCATCCCCTTTTCTCTTCTTGAAAGTCGCTACATGTTTTGGTTCCAAGATGGCTTCACTCGTGAACTGTCACTCACGTTTGGATGCAGATAATGAATCTGTTCTAAAGTTAGTCATTCATAAAACATTGCATTGCTCTGTAGATTTGATCATGAACAATTGACTGCATTCTACAGAATATAGTGCTGCTAGGAATCGAAGTCGTTTTTCATCGAGTCAAATATATTCTCTTAGACATTCAAATCGTAACTATCGAAAATGGTGGCTTCGATCGAGAGTTCATAAGAGTATCTTGGATTACCTTGTTATAAGAAATATGAAACTGCCATTCCTTGGCAATACGCATAAACACTGGGGTAAAGCATGCACGATAGGTCTAGACGACTATCACTTTCCCCACAAATACTGAGATCACTTTTTCCCGGCGACAGGCCGACATAGGAAACACACAGTCCCTATCAGCACGAAGCCAAATCACACCACACTCTAGCGACACATCCGCCGAATAGCCTTTGACCTCTCTAGAGACAACAGAACATATAGTTCGACTTAGATATGTAAAGATATACAGATATAAGACAGACTCGTCCTACTCAGACAAACAATACACATAAATTCAGGCCATAGATATTCTGAAGCAAGAACAATCTATTATTACCCAAACAACGAATAAATCGCAGTAAAATGGATTTATCCGCGGAGTTTGATCGAAGAGATGGCACAACTTTCAAGGGAAGTAACTCAATAATGACTTTCCCTTAAGCACAAAAAATTACCTATGTATAATATTGTAAGATATCAAAGACTGCACGTAACAGGTACCCATTTACAGCCGGATATACTGGAACGTAAAGCGACCTGGTTTCGAACTTGATAACTTTGTCTTGAGATACATGGGGTCTAACCACTCAACCACTCGACACTCACGATTAGGAAAGGTGAACAAAAATAAGCAGTCAGAGACTTATTACATCAAAGGTCAAAGATATGACCTATGTTACCACCAAAGAGTTTTTGTCATGGACAAAACGCATGAAATCAGTAAAGAAGAGAAAGGGAGAACGAATTTTAAATCATGAAAATGGAGCAGGTAAATGAATTGCTGAAGATTAACTTTGTCATGGCTCTGGTAAATCCATGTCAGAAATACCGCGCAAGCACAAGGAAGAGAGAAGTAGTAGAAACAAGAAAGAGTCAAGTGGTGAGGGAGGCGGGCGGCGAAAAAAAGATATGCGAAGTTGCGAAGTATAGTAAAGGAAGTCACGAGATTACATAGGAAGAAAGTGGAACATATAAATAAATACCTTGTATGTACAGAAAATTATATACTTATAATAATAGTAACAATAATAATCATCATCATCATCACCATCGTCATCATCATCGTCAGCATCATTATCACCTCATCATCATCGTGGTCGTGGAGAATGAGATCGAGGATGACAAAAATAGAAGGGAGGACAGTGAAACAATGTGGCATAGCAGACGATGAAACAAGCACTAAATAGAGCTAAGGGTGGAAGTTGGGGCGAGGCATGATCGCCTGAGCCAGTTGACACGGCACTTGACAATGAAATATGAGACCAAACCCTCTGCCAGTTTATCTGCAATGTTTTGTCACTTATGGTTTGAACATTTTTGTTTAATTTATTAACATAAAAATGACATACAATACTTCGTGGGATTCTGACGGTATTGCCTCCCCTGCTTTGCAGTAGTGGTCCAACAGTGGCCAAAACTCAAGAGTGTCTAATATGGGCTTCAAAGGTGTCTACCTTCGTACAAGATTACTCTTGGCAGAGATGTAAATAGAAGAAACAAAACGCTTATGTCTCCAGGGAGTCTTCACAAGATATTCAGAATAAGCAAGAACAGTACTTCTTTGATTGAGTCTGTTAACTCTGTAATTCTGCCGACACTTTTGTGAAGGATTTAAGCACTTATTAATTTCAGCTCGTTCAAGCCCCCACCCCTGATTTACTCAGTGGAATTCTATTATTCTAGTATAGCTGTGTTTAGAGTGTGTGTAGTAATTTGACTGAGACAAACATGCAGTAACTTTAAAATGATTAAATCGAAGTTAAATTTGTATAACTACAAATAACAAAATTTAATAATCACTTAAGTTTTAACGATTAAAAAAATAATTTGAATAGTTATGGATCAAGAGAAAGTTATCTTCACGGTCGTTATGGATCGTGAAATGTTATAAGAAGTTCAAGTGGCATCATAGATTTGAACTTAGCTGCCAATGACGGTTCTGCTCCTTCTTATGGGTTGGTTCTTTTCACGGTGCTCACGCTCGTCCCTGATCAAAATCGTCGTGTGTAGCTCGTTTCCCAGAAATGTCAAGGAGAGTCTACCACGTGGGTCCTTCGTCTTAAAGCTTAGGCCACTGTTCCCTTCTTGTTCCAGAGATAGTACCCTTCAACTGGTACCACCACCAACAACTATGGTAAAAGAATAGAAACTAAACGCTGTCCTGAGTATTGCGTTTCCCGACACATATTAATGTGTCCTCTTTCTCCGATTCTACCATCCCATTTACTCATAATTTACCCTCGATGAGAATTAACTTTAATCCCTCGAGAGAAAACTTTCTTTACATTTAAATTGAACAGCTTTTATAGTTACTTTACATTTAAATGAAAAGGTTAACAATACAGATAGAATATGTTTACATTTACATTTCCACTGATTGAAAAGTGTTCACAATATAAATTGAATACGTTTTAATTCATGTTTACACTGATTTGAAAAGTTTGAAACTTCCATTAATTTTGAAGTGAATATATTAACATCGACATTTACACTGGTTTGAAACTGTAAGTATTATAATTAAAATGTACATAATTTCTTTCATCTTTCTCTCCCTGCTCCATATGGAACTTGGGACTACCTGATGCGTTTAGTTCTCCTTAAGAAACTAGCAATAAAGCAGTCGCCAGCCCGTGCAGTGGTAATTCATGAAATCAACATTCTATACACTGGGGTTGCCAGCCTCAAATGACTGGGACAGCCACTAATGATTTTCACACATTAATATTCACCTGGTAATATATACATATTAGTTCACATGTTAGTAATGAAAATATAGAATGTAAAATGACAATTTACGCCAATCCTGGCTCACAGACGTTTGGCTCAGATGAATGAAGTTAAGGCACGAGCCGATGTCTTTTTACACGTGTACTTGGGGTCGTTAATTTTAATTCCGGATTTCTGTTTTAAAATGATAGAGATTTCCTGGGCTGTTTTGTAAGTCCTGATAAATACTCCAATAAAAAGGTCATGTCTGATAATATGAAATTCTGAATTCTAGGCTTTACACTGGCAAGGTCTGGTTGTGTCGTTTTGGCAAGCGATCTTCAGTGTTTTAACACTGAAACGTGTCAGGTTATATTCACTGTCCTACCCCCGCATCTGTTTGTTATGGAGCTAAGTAAAAGCTCCAATCATGTAAAACATACTGGGGGGGGGGGGGGGGGGATTTGAAAATATTCCTGACACGGAACAATTTTGAACGTGATGCAGAGGTCAAGTCTTCCGTATATGGTATGAAAACATCCGATCCCTGGCAGGCGAACTCACCAACATATCGGTAAACTCATACGACAACGTGTTTCAGATGTAACAAATTATTACTATCTAAAGTAATCTTGCCATAACAAGTAGGACACGAAGCGATTAGGTCATCCTTGTCTGTCCAAAATATGTCACCCAGACAAGTAATCTCTTATCTGTCGCGTACCCTGGCCTTATCAGCAAGTAGCAAATACGCTGGCGAGTTCCGTGTTAATCGATAGCAGCCAAGGTTGGGTACGCGAGAATCACCAACAAGCCTGTCGTTAATATTATCTCTGCCGCTCCTTGCAAAGCTTTAGGGAAGGGACGGTTAACAACCAGAAGTGATGACTTATCTCTGAGAGGAGTGAAAGAATGTAGATACAAAATATCTGTCCCAGTGGACAGAGAAAGAAAAAGGTGTGACTCTGAAAAAAATCGCAATAAAATCAGTACAAAAATGTAACTGATTATTACCGTAGTGAAAGAGAGATCGGAAAGAGGTCACTCCAAAATCCATCTTGTGACAGGGACATAGTTTGTATTGCTTGACATTACAGAAGTAATTGTAGTGTAGGCAGGCGTGCAGTGGTGGACGCGAGAGAAGCTGTAAGACGAAAGTGGAAAAATAATAGAAAATAAATCTCACAAACTGAATGGTTCAGAGTCATTGACATTATTCTTTAGCTTCCCGTGGGGCATAAGACCTCAACTAATTCATTCATTCAAGCTTTCCTGTTCTGCGCCATCTGTTCAAGGTCTATATGCGCTTATGTCTCTTTCTTGTTCCCTTCTGCCTGTGTTTTTTTTCTGTCTTCCACTACCTCTCAGCCTGGTTGTTCCATAACAAAGATTGGCTTGTCATATCACCAGTTGTCCTCAATGTGTGTCATATCCAAAGCCAGGACCTTCTTCTTAATTATTGTTCCAGTGGCACTTATCTGGTTCTTTCCATCAGGCCCACATAGGCGATCTTGGTATACTATTGCAATCCTTCTGTTCTAAAAAAAAAAAAAAAAAAAAAAAACACTTATAAAAGCATGCACATTTTTGGTTTTTTTTTCTGTGAAGGGTTCAGAATCAATTAGTCGATACCCTTTAGCTCCTTACGGAGCATAGATCTTCAACAAACACATTTCAAATTCTCCTGTTGCATGCCATCTGTCCATGTCTACCTCATCATTCTGACTTTAGCTCTTTTCTCCGTGTGTTCTTCGGTCTGACTCAACTTCTCTTAATCTGGGGATTCCAGCACAAGGACTGTTTGGTAATGCTATCAACAGGTGTCCTCGGTGTATGTCTTAGTCCCTACTTTCTGCAGCCATATTTGCAATTTTCCCTTTTTCGTTGAATGTACGAACATTCCAGGTGCCAGATCGCGAGATTTTCCCAGAAGAAAAAAGCTTAGTCAGCAACCCACACTAGAATTCAGAATAGAGATAAAAATCAGTAACAAATGTATACATCTCAACTGAGAACAAAATAGACAACGATGCTGATTGTGACGTTAACAGTTAAAATCACATCTCTATAATTTCAGGCTGTCATGGGTTTCCGGTGGGTCACGAATACATGTCCGGACGCCAAACTACTCATTAAAATGGACGATGATGTTTTCTTTGACGTAAGAAAGTTCTTCAGTCGTTACTGGCTGAAAGTCGGCAACGACAGAAAGAAAAAATCTATCCACTGTCTGGTATGGCACAACGCCCACGTTGGAAGGACCGGTAAATGGAAAGTTGAAAGGGGTCTCTTCGCCAATGCCAGCTATCCATTTCCATATTGCGCAGGATTCTTCGTTGTTATATCTCCAGACCTCATCAAACCAATATATATGTATGGGAAAAGTATAGACTTCTTTTGGATTGATGATGTTTTTCTGTACGGGATGGTTCCAGCTTCAATCAGAGGGGTGCATTTTATTCAGCTTGCTGGGTATGATAGAATGTTAACTCAATCTTACAGGACGTTGACATTCTGCAGAGAAAGAGATGGAAGTGATAAGTGCTCCATCTGGGCAGCATTGCTCAATGATGACATCGAGTTTGACTTTGAGTACAACGCGCTTTTATCGCAGGAATCCTTACTCAGTAAGAACGGAACGACTAATGGGACATCTGTTATCTAGATACAAATAAAGCCGGATAGACATGCATTGCAATGTTAGTCAGGATTATATAGTCTGAAACAACTGTTTTGTAGCTATATTCTGAAATAACCGTCAACTAGCATAAATGTGGCACAGTTGTCAAATATAGAAGTTTGAAATGACCGTACGCCAAATGTAGTCTAGGTCAACTGTCAAGTAGCCAGGACCTGAAACAAATGTTAACTAGACACAGGCTGGCACAACAGTCAAGTAGCCACAGACTGAAACAACAGTCAATTAGACACAGTCTTGCAGAATTGTAAGGTGGGGACAGTTTGAAACGAGTGTCAACAAGACACAGTCTGACACAACAGCCAAGTAACCACAGTCTGAAAATGCTGTCATTTAGACGCAGTATTAAAGAACTGTCAAATAGGTGCAGTCTCAAATAACTGTCGGCTAGACACAATCGGGGACATCTGTCAACTAGACACAGTCGGGGACATCTGTCAACTAAACACAGTCAGGGACTTCTGTCAATTAGACACAGTCGAGGCCAACTGTCAACTTGACACGACCAGGAGCAACTGTCAGCTAGACACAATCGGAAACAACTTTCAGCTAGAAACAGATGCGGACAACTGTGAAAGACTATGTCTGAAACAGATGTAAACTAGACAAGACTGAAACAACTGTCCACTGGACATAATCTGGCAAAGCTGCCAAGTTGACACGGACATACGGATTAAGCTAGCTGTCATCTAGACCCTGTCGGTTGCAACTGCCAAGTTAGACACAATTTGTTGCAACTGTCAGTTAGACACCGTCTAGGACAACTGTCAACAAGACACAGTCAGTGACAACTCTCAACTATACCCAGTCTGGGACAACTGTCAACTAGACACAGTCGGTGCCAACTAGACACAGTCTGTTGCAACTGTCAACTAGACACAGTCTGTTGCAAATGTTAACTAAACATAGTCTGTTGCAACTATCAACTGGACAAAAAAAAATACTGACGTTAGATAGATCTGAGAATACGTGTCAAGTGATACCTTCAGAGGCATCGGACGATTTCACCCAGTCTGTAATGAACTCCCAGAAGTAGACGTTTTATGAATGTTTGTCACAATAAAATTCAGCGCAGATAAAACGGGAATTATACAGGTAGAATCACTGGTTAATAATACTTTGCATTATCATCATTACCATCATCATTAGTGACAAATGTCGAGGTGTTGTCACATGCTGGGCTTCAGAGCATATATATACACTGTTTAGACAGCGCAGACTACGCTGGCTCGGCCATGATCGCCTCATGGAAGATGGTGTCTTCTATGGACAACTGGCAGATGGCAAAAGAACAGCCGAGCGACCGCAGTTGAGATTCAAAGATGTGTGCTACAGAGACATGAAGGCACTTGACATAAATCCAGCAGCCTGGGAGGATGAATCTGCCGATCGCACCAAGTGGCGATGCTATCTACGGCGCCACCTCATATTGGGCTAAAAAAAGCTCTCACAGCGAGCAGAAGAGATGAGCTTATACGTCATTTCCAGGAACGTTATTGGACAAGCGATCTTCACTGTTTTATTCCACGGATCTAGTGACATTGATCACGACTTGTTTCAGATGTTTTGTTAATTCCTTTTGCGTTTCGTTGATTATTTTATTTCTTGTTTTCATATTTCTTTCTTTCTAGTTTTGTATTTTTCTTGCGTTTTTATTGTTCTTTTTTCGCTCACCACCTGTGTTGTTTGCTTTTTCATCTGCTTGTATCGCTCTTTTTGTCTGTGTTTCTCATCCTTGTATGTGTTTCTAGTATCTTTCTTTGACCTGTCTATAATTCTTGTCCTTGTCACCTGTTTATAGCTGTGGCTGACGAAGGGTGAAACCTGAAACGTCCGTTCCGTGTTTCCTGTGTACCGTTAAATTGTAACACTGATTTCATACCATTTTATTTTTTAATTTATATATTTAGAAGAGAGGAGAAAACGTCGAAAGGAACATCAGAAAAATAAGCAGCTGAGGGCTGTCACCTAAGGGGCGAATTCCCATAGTCAGTTCTGACTGAAGATGCTATTATTATTATTATTATTATTATTATCATCATCATCATTATTATCATAATCATTGTCAGCAATACATAAATTTTTCTTCTCGAAAATTGACCAATAAAGGATTTGCGTATTTCTCTCTGTCTCTGCCTTCCTCTCTCCCACGTTGGCACCATCTGATGAATACTGTTAACTGTCTATTAAGACTTTTTTCTTTTCTTAAATCAAAATTTGTCCTTGCCTTCGTCTTCAACATTTTTCTTCCCCTCAAAGTTGTTCATTGCAACAATTATTAAAAAAAATAAAAAATAAAAATTGAAAAAATGATTGTTTTAGTCAATCACTTGGCAAAACAAGTTTTTCTATACCACTTTGCGTTGGAAACACTGGAGGTTTCGGGGTTCACCCTTCATCGGCCACAGTTACAAATAGGCGAAAAAGAAAACAAGCAATATAGACAGGTAATAGACAGTTAAAAAATATATGAACAAATCGAACAAAGATAAGATGAGTGATACAAAAAAGATGAATAAATTAGCATCACATGTGATGAGTATTTTTTACTCTAATCACCTGTGTTGCATATCTTTTCATCTGTCTGTATCACGTATCTTATCTTCGTTTGATTTGTTCGTATTTTTTAAAAGAGTCCATTACCTGTCTATATTACTTATCTCTGTCGCCTGCTTTCTATATCACCCTCCTTACAAGACCTACCGACTGCCTGCATTTCTGTACAGGACATGTTTTCTGCCTTTGATATTCTATGTGAACTTATGAAACAATAACAGCAATAAGTGAAACAATGATATTTATTCACTTGTTACAAAGTATGGGACCATCCATCCAATTAGCCCCGAAGCAGCAACTCTGCGTCTAATCATTGCTTGCGTTGTGTATGTGTGGTGATTTCAGTAGTAAATTGGTTCAACATATCGAGGGTGCTGGTTTCGTTCATGACCTCGCTCAGTTGCCACCTACGACATGTTTGGTGATAGTGGGGGTCCTATTTTATTATTAATTTCAACAGCGACCCACGGAAACGTCACGGGGCTATGTTCTTTGTGTTATGGAGATCCTCATCTCGAAGAGTTCAGCTCTGTTCAATTATTACTTTAATTTTATTTCATTATAATTATTGTTGTTATTTTATTGTACATACAGTGTGATCTCAATAAACGCGATTTCAATTTACGCGAATTCGAAATAACGCGTGCTGAAAAAAAGAAGACAAAGATAACTACTATTGAGATAAATATAGTTGGTGCCACCGTCATAATTTAATATGCTGATTATTGAAATGAAGTCATATGAGAAGTATGTCCGATTTCGCCCAAATATCTATCAGCTCGGCTGTCAATTAAGTCGACCACATCAATATAGCATTAAATAAAATTTCAGAGATGCAGTAATTTAGAATAGGGGTTATGAACCCTAACCTAAACCCAACGACGTTCGTGGATGTCGAGTCAATAGACATTTGGCCAAAATCGGCATACATCTAACTGTACTTCATTTAAACCTCTTTGATTTATATTTTACGTTATTTTTCCTATGCTTGTTTTCAAAATTGTTATAATTTTTATTCTTATTATACTTGTAGAAGCATCACCCCAACTGAAACGTACTGAAATGCTATGGAGAAAATGATTTCAGTTTACGCGAATCTCAAATTACTTGTGCTGCTCTGGGAACGCAATCATCGCGTATATCCAACAGCATTTGAAAAAAAAAATGATAAAAAATAATGACCTGAAAATTCTGGTAAGACTTTTTAATTGGTTGAAGAGAAGTGCTAGGAACAATCTCATAACCGGATAATTTGTGAAAAACTGCTGATTTTTACTGCTTGTCGTTATCATCATCACTCCTCATCTACCCGTGAAACTTAGGCCTTCACCAAATTTAATCCAGACCTTGAAGTCTTGTGCCAACCGTTCCAGGTCTTTCTATGTAATCTATATCCTTTCACGTTTGTCTCCCATTTCGATATCTCTATAATTTTACGTGTACCTCTTTTTATTTTACCCCGAGGGTTAAAGAACAAGACTTGCCTTGTAACACTATCAGCTGGCTTTCTCATGGTGACCTATCCGACGCCAGCGTTTTTGCCTGACTTGTTTGTCTACTTGTACTTGTCTAGTTCTTTCATTCAGTGCCAGTTTCACATTGTTTTTTATTGCTTTATTATAACGAGGTTTAAACTGAAACCTGCTGTAGCTAAGCTTAAAAGGTCAAGTTAGTGCCATAGCAGATACTGCCGTAGGGGAGTGAAGTGTTAGAGACTTCACCAAACTAGGTCCAGCATCGAGAGTTGGGGTGACCAGTTCCTTTCCTCGCTGCCTTTTCCTTCCCTAACTCAAAGTCAGGTACCCATTTACAGCTGGGTAGACTGAAACGTTTCGGTAACGTGATTCGACACCGGCATCTTTGCCGTGAGAGACCAGCACTCTAACCACTCTGCCAATCGGACGCTCAGTTTACAAATCCCATTTGCTCTAAATAATTGTACAACTCTATTATTGCAGCTAGATTATAAAGCCTTCGTCATTAAAAACATAATGTTAAACCATATTTTTTATTATAATTAAATTTCCATTTTTTTTTTATAAACTATATGAAATACTCAATTAAAATAATTAACAGTGAAACTCTAGCGCGTTGGAATTTTGTTTGAATATGTTATGTGTTGTAACAACTCGTATAACTCTCATTTGTTGTAACTGTGTTTTATGTATCATGAGTTTTTATAAAAAGTGTACATAACTCATTTGTTGTAAATGTTTTTAAGACATTATGTGTTATAACTAAACATTATAATAATATAGTAGGCAAATGGAAGCTTTCATTGCGTTGTGAAATTATATGAAATCAAATGAAATTAAGTCCAACGCAAAAATAAGAATCTGCAACTCATGTCATGGCTGTCATAATGTATGGTCCTGAAACGCTGAGAACAGCAAAAACGACAACCAGGATAATATAAACATGTGGTTCCCAATGTGGGCGGTTACCCCCCCCCCCCCCCTCCGTGGACGTTGGGAGAATCCAAGGGGCGATAAGGGAAAATTGGGCTACGTGGGGGGGGGGGGGGGAAGAGGCGTTCAGTAGTAAGGAGTTGGTTGAGTATTTGACAGGCTAAATTTAACAATATTACTCAATATAGCATTTACACGTGACAGCATTTTGATTATACAGGGCCCTAGCATGAGCACTTAAAAGGAGAACGTAGTCTGAGCAAACCCGAACCCACCGGTCCTCCCCCTAACGTCGCTTATTCCAGTTTTGTATACGCCTTATAGCAGAGGTTCTGAACATCAGTGAGACGAGGAAGAGAGAAAAGATAGATAGTGGAGTAGATACCTTTGAAGACCCTCAGTAAATATTCTGAATTTTGGCCACCGTTGGACCATCACTGCAGAGCAAAGGGAGAAATCCCGTGACAGAGCCAAGGGAGAAATCCCGTGACAGAGCCAAGATTCGAACAAGTTTGAGAAATACTGAAATAAACTTTGTTAAATGAGTGTTGGCCCAGAATAGACGTTTTGAAATGGCATGACCAGATCACCAATGTGGAACTGAAGACAACAACCAGACAGGTACCAGTGGAACTAGAGCTGAGAAGAAGACGCCGGCTTTGAATAAGACACACACTGAGAAAGCCAGCTGATAGAATTACAAAGCAGTTCTTAATCTGGAATCCACAGGATAAGAAAAAAAACACACACAAGAAGAAAGGTATTATACAAAGAAATGAAGTGGATAAAGAAGTGACATAGTTAAACCTTGAGCAGATAGCACAGGGCAGGAAAGAATAAGTGTATTTGTTGATGACTTCTGCTTCACTGGCAGCCTAAAGGTAATGACAGAATGAATAAAAAAAAAATAAATGCGTTATCAAGAACACATTAAACAAACTTGGTCTAGACAAACAGTTAATATGCCAGCTTTAATTCCATGGGAGAAACTAATCCAACTTCTAATCTGGGTCGCTTTGATTAATTGGTTTGTGGTACAGGCACATGAACAATTGTGTTTATTCTGTGCAAGCAATACCCGGTGCATCCCCAAGTGAGTTATGGTTTGGGTATCTATATCTATTAAAATAGTGCTACAACATGTCTAATCCACATATATAAATTATTAGGTAAATATGAAGCCTAACAAATAAAATTAATAAAGAGAAGAGCAATGGTAAAATAACAGTGCTGTCTCAAAGAATGTACTCGAAATCCTCCTTGTTTTCTGCTTCGTCTGCAAATTGTAACGCTTTCACGTTGATATAAAAGCTTACTGTATTATTACCCGCCTTCTTCAATGAAACGTGTGCTGCATTTCTAAGAAAAACATTGAGACGTACTGCGTAATGACCTAAATTAATCCTAACATTAATTATATTACGTTACCAAAACGAACGAACAGATGGACAAAAGGATAGCGAGAGGGGAGGGCTGAAAATCAGGAACGCATGCAACACGCGACGCGCGATATACAAATGCTGGCATCACGCGTGTAAGTCTACAAGCACTAACTTTTTCAGACGGACAGTGATAAAATACACTACCCTTTCCCAGAGTTAGGTTTATAAATCATAACAAACTCTTATTAGAAAAGACAACATTAGATGGGTTTACGTTTGAACACATAACAGTACCCAGACAGCATATCTTCGAAACAGGAGGTAGAAAATACATATTTTGAACGCAGCCACGTAGCTCCTTTAAATTAGTATTTTTGGGTTCCTTAGGGCTTGCTGACAAATAATATGTAAAACGTTACGCAAATAGTCCAGGAATTAATAAATTATACCCAAAATAAAATATTGGGGGTGCCTGACAGCATAAAATCATTTCTGCTCATAAGATTTTTTTTTAACGTGTTTGAAAAAAATTTACGTTACAGAAATAGCCTACCATGTAAACTTCAAATTGATTGGAGCGCAACAAATGAAAGCCTAACCACGATTGGTCGGGCTATAAATACTATCTTGGTTGTTGGGGGAGACGGGAAAAGATAACATTTTTTCAAACACTTGTCGAAACGTGGCTCATTGGCCAGTCTCGCTGATATACACACTTGGGAGCGTTAGTTCGAAACCACTTGTTTAAATACACTTGATAAAGCATCAGTGCGTTGAAGCCAGCTTATATTTGGCTCAATAAAAGCCTGGAAGATAAGCAGATGGAAGTTTGTGCCAGTTTGTGCCAGAATTCATTGCTAATCAACGTATCTGTATTTATTCGTATGAATTGTGGGACAGTGGTCTTGATGGTACTGAGCAGCATCTGGTCAGAGATTTGCTGAATCCAGTGTCGGACAGCATACTCCTTGGTCTTTTTAGCTATCAGTGAGGTGTCTCCTGAGCCCAGAGGAGAATTCGAGCAGAGGAGTCCTCTCCTGCCGCCATCACTCAAGATAAGCAGAATTGGCCAGCTGAGCTCAACATTATGTCCCCTCATCTTGAAATAACTTTATAAAAATACTATTCAGAGGGGAATTTACTTATCTTAAAATCAGGAACTGTGAACATCTCCAATACTAGTCCCTAAAGACAAACTATTGAAGTCATGATGACAAATACCTACAGAGCTTGAACAAAACAAAACCAGTATTACCTCATTTTACTACTACAAAACTGACACACATAGAACATTTGTAATAATATATGTCACTACAATATTCATATTAAATACATTCTGTACATAACTTGTAATTTAAATTGATTGTGATTCCTGGTTCCCTTGTAGTTGAATCAGGACACATATTCATTCATGCTAGTAATGAATACATATTGTTATTTGAACCGTTACGAGTGACTTCTTTAAGCTATTCTCATAGAGTGTTATATGTATGTGAGTGTCACAGTGTTGTTAAGAGTAGTGGATTAAATTAAATTGTTTATCTGTCTGTTGTTGTGACTTACACTTCACCATACTCATACCCTAGACACATAACGTAGCATCACACTATTCCAGAATAATTCTGACTGAGATATAGAGATATGTGGTAGCAAGTAAGGTTATCTATAATACACTACTCTTAATAGATATAGATACCTTCACAGCTGATCTCAGTCAGAATTATTCTGGAATAGTGTGATGCTACGTTATGTGTCTAGGGTATGAGTATGGTGAAGTGTAAGTCACAACAACAGACAGATAAACAATTTAATTTAATCCACTACTCTTAACAACACTGTGACACTCACATACATATAACACTCTATGAGAATAGCTTAAAGAAGTCACTCGTAACGGTTCAAATAACAATATGTATTCATTACTAGCATGAATGAATATGTGTCCTGATTCAACTACAAGGGAACCAGGAATCACAATCAATTTAAATTACAAGTTATGTACAGAATGTATTTAATATGAATATTGTAGTGACATATATTATTACAAATGTTCTATGTGTGTCAGTTGTGTAGTAGTAAAATGAGGTAATACTGGTTTTGTTTTGTTCAAGCTCTGTTGGTATTTGTCATCATGACTTCAATAGTTTGTCTTTAGGGACCAGTATTGGAGATGTTCACAGTTCCTGATTTTAAGACAAGTAAATTCCCCTCTGAATAGTATTTTTATAAAGTTATTTCAAGATGAGGGGGCATAATGTTGAGCTCAGCTGGCCAACTCTGCTTATCTTGAGTGATGGCGGCAGGAGAGGACTCCTCTGCTCGAATTCTCTTCTGGGCTCTGGAGACACCTCACTGATAGCTAAAAGGACCAAGGAGTATGCTGTCCGACACTGGATTCAGCAAAGCTCTGACCAGGTGCTGCTCACTACCATCAAGACCACTGTCCCACAATTCATACGAATAACACAGATACGTTGATTAGCAATGAATTCTGGCACAAACTGGCACAAACTTCCATCTGCCTATGTTCCAGGCTTTTATTGAGCCAAATATATGCTGGCTTCAACGCACTGATGCTTTATCAAGCTATTTTAAACAAGTGGTCTCGAACTAACGCTCCCAAGTGTGTATATCAGCGAGACTGGCCAATGAGCCACGTTTCGACAAGTGTTTGAAAAAAATGTTATCTTTTCCCGTCTCCCCTAACAACCAAGATAGTATTTATAGCCCGACCAATCGTGGTTAGGCTTTCATTTGTTGCGCTCCAATCAATTTGGAGTTTACATGGTAGGCTATTTATGTAACGTAAGGTTTTTTTTCAAACACGTTATAAAAAAATTTTATGAGCAGAAATGATTTCATGCTGTCAGGCAGCCTCACTATTTTATTTTGGGTATAATTTATTAATTCCTGGACTATTGGCGTAACGTTTTACATATTATTTGTCAGCAAGCCCTAAGGAACCCAATTTTCCCACTTTAAAAGAGCTACGTGGCTGCGTTCAAAATATGTATTTTCTACTACCTCCTGTTTGGAAGATGTGCTGTCTGGGTACTGTTATGTTTTCAACCGTAAACCCATCTAATGTTATCTTTTCTAATAAGAGTCTGTTATGATTTATAAACCTAACTCTGGGAAAGGGTAGTGTATTTTATCACTGTCCGTCTGAAAAAGTTAGTGCTTGTAGACTTACACGCGTGATGCCAGCATTTGTATATCGCGCGTCGCGTGTTGCATGCGTTCCTGATTTTCAGCCCTCCCCTCTCGCTATCCTTTTGTCCATCTGTTCGTTCGTTTTGGTAACGTAATATAATTAATGTTAGGATTAATTTAGGTCATTACGCAGTCTCTCAATGTTTTTTCCAAGAAATACAGCACACGTTTCATTGAAGAAAGCGGGTATAATACAGTAAGCTTTTACTATCAACGTGAAAGCGTTACAATTTGCAGACGAAGCAGAAAACAAGGGGATTTCGAGTACATTCCTTGTGACAGCAATGTCATTTTACCATTGCTCTTCTCTTTATTAATTTTATTTGTTAGGCTTCATATTTACCTAATAATTTATATATGTGGATTAGAATATTTCATGACACCTCCCCTCTTAAAACAGACATTATATGTCAGTCCTTTATTCTATATACACATAGAGAAATTTATTATTATTTCTGGGGTTTACGGTGATTCTCATCACACGGATGGCGGCTTAAAAAATCCGCTCCCAGATTGGTTTTTCCAGATATATATTCAATGCTAAAATTATATGGAGCCAGAAGCAAAGACCATCGGAGTAACCTAGAGTTCTCATGCTTAGCCTGTGCTAAAAACGATAAAGGTTTGTGGTCAGTTTGCAACTTAAATGCCTTCCCATATAGATAAATATTGAATTTCTTTATTGCCCATATTACTGCAAGACATTCTTTTTCGCTAGTTGAGTAGTTGATTTCAGCTTTATTCAACTTTCTGCTAGCATATGCCACTGGGCTTAATTCCCCATCCAATGCATCTGATTTCTGTAGTAGAGTTGCACCTAACCAAATATTACTTGCATCCGTCCTTACTATGAATTCTTGACTTAAGTCAGGTAATTTCAAAATGGGTTTACTTGTGAGCTTTTCCTTCAATTCTTGGTAAGTCATTTCACATTGTGGTGTCCATGTAATGCGATCTGGAAGTCCTTTACGTGTCAATTCCGTTAAAGGTGCACATATGGAATTAAAGTTTTTGATATACTTCTGGTAGAAACCACATAATGAGACAAAGGATCTCACGTCCTTCTTGGTTTGTGGTCTCGGGGCTTTCTGTAGTTTTTCTAAATTCTTTGGGTCAGGGGTCATATTTCCCTGATAAACTGTGTGTCCCAAAAATTCCAATTCTTTACATCCAACGCAACATTTGGTTGGTCGGGCTGTTAAATTTGCCTCCCTAAGTCGATTAAACAGCATGTTCAGAGAGTCAATGTGTTCCTCAAATGTTTCTGTTGCTATAAGGATATCATCCATAAAATTTGTTATACAGGGATTATTCAGAGGATCCAATAATTTTCTCATCATTCTAGAGAAGACACTAGGCGCATTCTTCAATCCAAATGGCAATCTATTAAACTCATAGTGTCCTTCTGAGGTACTAAAAGCTAGGTATGGTCTAACCTCAGGCTTTACTGGAATCTGATAGTATCCTTTACTCAGATCCACTTTTGAGAAATATTTAGCTTTATTTAACCTGGCAAACAGCTGATTTGTATCCGGCAATGGATCCACCTGTCCTTCTGTAATAGCATTCAGTCTCCTGTAATCTATACAGAGTCTATGTTCTCCAGAGGGCTTCCTTAAGAGTACAACACCGGAACTATACGAAGACTCACTGTGCGAAATAATTCCTTCCTTCAATAGATAGTCTATCTCTTCCTTCAAAGCTTTTTCCTTAGCAAACGGAATCGAATATGGTTTCATACAGACAGGTGTGGAGTCTATGAGTTTCATATCATATTCCAATAGGTTTGTATGCCCTGGTCGGTCTGTTAACACCTCTGCATGATTATTTAGAACCTGTTGCACTCTCTCTTTCTGAGTTTTCGTTAAATGTGTACTGATTTTCACCTGTGCTGCTGTCTCACAGGGGTGTAATGGATATTCAAATGATGAAAGTGGTTCCTTTTTCATTTCCATGGCGATGGACAAGGTCAACAAGTGTGTCTCTTCCTGATGTTCTCTTTCCAAATATTTCTTCAGGAGATTCACATGATAGATTTTTTCTTTCCCCTTCTTATCTATCTTATAATTTGTTCTAGACACCTTCTCTAGAACTGTATATGGACCCTGCCATCCAATTTGTAACTTATTCTGACTCCCAGGCAAAAGAAGCAGTACTTTCTCTCCCACAGCCAAATTTCTGTCTTTCGCCTTCCTGTTATAATAGGCAGCATGTTTCTTCCTGGCTTGTTTCAAATTTTCATTGGCAAGTTTCCAGCCAGTTTTTAACCGAGTGGTCAGCTCATTCACATATTGGTATGAAGATGTAATGTTTTCCTCTGCCTTTTCATCAGTCCACGTTCTTAACAAAGCTTCAAGTGGACCTTTTATTGGCCTTCCAAACAATAATGTTGCCGGGGCCATACCGGTTGAACTATGGGGTACCTCCCGATAAGCAAAGAGGGCGGCGTGCAGGTACTGGTCCCATGTATCTGGTTTTTCGTGTGCCAACTTTCTCAGGATCGACATCAATGTGCCGTTAAATCTTTCCACTTGGCCGTTCCCTTGGGGATGATACACACTACAATGGAAGTGTTTGGCCTGGAAGATCCTGAAAACTTCTTCAGTTAGTTTCCCCTTGAACTGAGAGCCATTATCAGTCAAGATTTGATTGGGAAAGCCTAACCTTGTGAAAATTGTGAGCAATGCCTCTGCCACATGTTTTGAATCAATCGATGACAGGGCTACTGCCTCTCCCCACATAGAACAAGTGTCCACCAGAGTCAGAATGTAGCTGTTCCTTCTCTTGGTTCGGGTGAGAGGTCCCACAAGATCCACGGCAACTCTCTCAAAGGGTGTTCCCACTATGGGCATTTCCCCCAGAGTTGCTGGTGCAGTCCAATGTTTAGGTGCTACTCGTTGGCACTCTGGACAGGATTTTACATATCGTTTGATATCTTCAGTTATTCCTGGCCAGAAATAGTGACAAGCTATTCGCTGTCCTGTTGCGCTGATTCCCATATGACCACTGAAGGGAATCGCATGCCCTAGTTCCAACACTTTAGTCCTATATGAAGTGGGAAGGACCAGCTGTCCGTGACCATTGGATTCAGATCCAGCCTTCCTATATATCAATTTGTTCTTCATATAAAACTCTCCCTTGCCTGGAGGTGTATGAGATTTGGGCAACTTCTTGAAACATGGCTTGAGTGTTTTGTCCTCAGCCTGTGCCTTCCTCATCTCATCTGGGTGAGTATTTATTGGATTATCCTCCTCCTTCTTTGTCTGTGATCTGGTCTGCACTGTTGCCAATATCACAGGTCTCTTGGGATTCCCCAAGAAGACATATCTACACCCCAATATTAGAGGGTAGATTGGCTCATTTATCACTGCTGCTTTTATGATTCCTTCCACATATCGCGTTTTCACTTTTATTCGGGCGACGGGAAGTGTCATGGTAGCTACATCCTTGGTTGCAGTTTGAATCTCCACTGTTTCTGTGGTGTATTGATCGGCCTGCACCAGGTGAGAACTCACAACGGAATCGTAATCTAAACCGGTATCATATAAACATCTTATAGTGACACCATTACAAATGACATCTTCACACACTGGGGGGTGGTATGGTTCCTGTAATTCTTCAGGTTTGCCCTTCTTTTCCTTTTTCCCCGATGTCATAGCAGCAAAATGAGGAGGTTTCCTTCTACAATGGTCAGTGTCATGATTGTTCATTTTACAATTTTTACACCACCTTTTTCCTTGGTTGAAAGATTTTCTTTCATCATATTTCCTTTCATCGAATTGTGGGAATTTATTTTTATTGTCATACCGTGGCCTATCAAATTGGTGCTTACCTTTATTTTGATCCCTAGGATCAAATTTATTAAAGTTCTGTGGTGCCCTGAAGTTATCCACCTGTTTCTTTTTATTACCTGTTACCTCTGCTTGAGCTGCTTGATACCTTTCAGCAACATTTAGCAACTCACCCAGCCTCTCTGCACCTTGTTCCATGAGAAACTTTCTCAGGTCTGGAGCCATGGACTCTCTTAGTTGCTCTATAAGGACCATTTCCTTAAGATCTTGGGTTTTCCCCAGAGAAGTCCATTTCTCCAAGTATGTCTCGATTCGTGCAGAGAACTAGTGATAGGTTTCACCTGACAGTAGTTTAGCATTCCTAAATTTTTTCCTGTAAAACTCTGCATTCTTTTCATACCTTAACAAAAGAGCCTGCTTTAGCATGTCATAATTTTCCTGATCACCTCTGCTCATTTTTGCAAAAACTTCATAAGCTGCCCCACGAAGTCCCTGAGATAACTTTAAGCTCCACCTTTCTCTCTCTAACCCATACGTGGTGGCTAATAGTTCATACCTATTTATATAGCTCTCAATATCATCGTCTTTCTCAACAAAATGATCTAAATGAAAGTTCATAGCTGAGGTTGAGGCTCCCTGAGTAACCGTAGCATCAGAGGCAAAGGGACTGGCACCATTTTCAGGAGCATGGCCTTGAAACTCAAACTCCCTTAGTCGTAACTCATGTTCCCTTTGTAATCTCTTCTCCTCCTTTTCTGCTTCCCTCTCTGCAGCTAATCTCTTCTCTTCTCTTTCTGCAGCTAATTTCTTCTCTTCTCTTTCTGCAGCTAATTTCTTCTCTTCCCTTTCTGCAGCTAATCTCTTCGTCTTTCTCTTTCTGCAGGCTAATTTCTTCTCTTTCTTTTCTGCAGCTTGTCAGCTTTTCCAATCCAATGCTTTAGCCTCTTTGTCAGCCTCAATCTGCAACCTCTTATCTCTAGCCTCAGCTTGCAAACCTCTTTTAGTCTCAGCCTCGATAACTTTCTTTCGGCTTCTTTTTCTAATCTTCTTTCTTCGCGTTCAATAAATTTGTCACATTCCGTTGTGACATAGGCAACCATAACTTGCCCATCTAATCCTAACTCTTTTGCAGTCTGAACCGCAGCAGATCGAAATTTGGCCAGGTCCGCCATTGTCTATCAGGTAAATTTATACAATGTCTAACCCAAATCAATTTCTAACTATATATCTAATGGACAACACAGGCACCGTGAGCTCAACCTTATTTAATTCCACCCAAGGATACCTTTTAATTCTTATATTCCCTGAAGTGAATTACCCCCAATATTTTTAATAGTTAAAGATTCAAAATCCCAAGAGCGAGCCCCCAATATATGTGGTGAAGTGGGATGTTATAAATACTTATAGGGAACTTAGTGTACTGACTGAGATCAGCTGTGAAGGTATCTATATCTATTAAGAGTAGTGTATTATAGATAACCTTACTTGCTACCACATATCTCATATCTCAGTCAGAATTATTCTGGAATAGTGTGATGCTACGTTATGTGTCTAGGGTATGAGTATGGTGAAGTGTAAGTCACAACAACAGACAGATAAACAATTTAATTTAATCCACTACTCTTAACAACACTGTGACACCACATACATATAACACTCTATGAGAATATCTTAAAGAAGTCACTGATAACTTTTCAAATAACAATATGTATTCAATTATTTATTGCATGAAATGAATATGTGTCCTGATTCAAACTACAAGGAGAACCGGAAATCACAATCAATTAAAAATTACAAGTATTAATGTACAGAAAGTATTTAATATGAATATGGTAGGGACATAATATTATTACAAATGTTCTATGTGTGTCAGTTGTGTAGTAGTAAAATGAGGTAACTACTGGTTGTTAATTTTACAAAGTCAGTTCAAGATGAGGGGACATAATGTTGAGCTCAGCTGGCCAAGTTAGCTTATCTGGCGTGATGGCGGCAGGAAAGGACTCCTCTGCTCGAATTCTCCTCTGGGCTCTGGAGACACCTCACTGATAGCTAAAAGGACCAAGGAGTATGCTGTCCGACACTGGATTCAGCAAAGCTCTGACCAGGTGCTGCTCAGTACATCAAGACCACTGTCCCTGAAATCAAGAAGGATGTACCTTCTACTTCATAACTAATTTATATTTTCTTTTTACACTGATCACAATACATCACAAACATTGCGTTCAGAGCGTTAGGCCAACAGTCAGCTTCATCTGAAATACTTTATACCAGCATTACCATCCTTAATGGTCACTACGCCTCTGCACTTCCAGCATTATTTCTGTCTAATCAATCATCCAGGTGTCAGTGTACTATTTGGCCATTCCATGCCGTTTTACTACCCTCCGACACCCTCTGTTCAGGCTGGAGCATTACAGGCTTTACCTCACATTTGCCACTGAACTACACATATATATACAGGCATAAATCAACAATTCACATTCAATTTTCATTAAAAGATATTGAATGGTTCAAGCTTACCACAATTCATACGAATAAACACAGATACGTTGATTAGCAATGAATTCTGGCACAAACTGGCACAAATTTCCATCTGCCTATGTTCCAGGCTTTTATTTAACACAATTATGAGCTGGCTTCAACGCACTGTTGCTTTATCAAGATCATTTAAACAAGTGGTCTCGAACTAACGCTCCCAAGTGTGTATATCAGCGAGACTGGCCAATGAGCCACGTTTCGACAAGTGTTTGAAAAAATGTTACCTTTTCCCGTTTCCCCTAACAACGAAAGATAGTATTTATAGTTCGACCAATCGTGGTTAGGCTTTCATTTGTTGCGCTCCAATCAATTTGGAGTTTACATGGTAGGCTATTTATGTAACGTAAGGTTTTTTTTCAAACACGTTAAAAAAAATTTTATGAGCAGAAATGATTTCATGCTGTCAGGCAGCCTCACTATTTTATTTTGGGTATAATTTATTAATTCCTGGACTATTGGCGTAACGTTTTACATATTATTTGTCAGCAAGCCCTAAGGAACCCAATTTTCCCACTTTAAAAGAGCTACGTGGCTGCGTTCAAAATATGTATTTTCTACCTCCTGTTTCGAAGATATGCTGTCTGGGTACTGTTATGTTTTCAACCGTAAACCCATCTATTGTTATCTTTCCTAATAAGCGTTTTTTATGATTTTAAAACCTAACTCTGGGGAAGGGTAGTGTATTTTATCACTGTCCGTCTGAAAAAAAAAAGTTAGTGCTTGTAGCCTAACACGCGTGATAGTAGTAATTGTGTATCGCGCGACGCGTGTTTAATGTTCGGCTTTCTGCCTCTCCCTTCTCGCTATCCTTTTGTCCATCTGTTCGTTCGTTTTGGTAACGTAATGTAGAAAAAGACATGAATGGAATTTAAAATTTAGGTCATTACGCAGTACGTCTCAATGTTTTTCCAAGAAATACAGCACACGTTTCATTGAAGAAAGCGGGTATAATACAGTAAGCTTTTACTATCAACGTGAAAGCGTTACAATTTGCAGACGAAGCAGAAAACAAGGGGGATTTCGAGTACATTCTTTGTGACAGCACTGTCATTTTACCATTGCTCTTTTCTTTATTAATTTTATTTGTTAGGCTTCATATTTACCTAATAATTTATATATGTGGATTAGAATATTTCATGACACCTCCCCTCTTAAAACAGACATTATATGTCAGTCCTTTATTCTATATACACATAGAGAAATTTATTATTATTTCTGGGGTTTACGGTGATTCTCATCACACGGATGGCGGCTTAAAAAATCCGCTCCCAAATTGGTTTTTCCAGATATATACTCGATGCTAAAATTATATGGAGCCAAAAGTAAAGACCATCGGAGTAACCTAGAGTTCTCATGCTTAGCCTGTGCTAGAAACGATAAAGGTTTGTGATCTGTTTGCAACTTAAATGCCTTCCCATATAGATAAATATTGAATTTCTTTATTGCCCATATTACTGCAAGACATTCTTTTTCGCTAGTTGAGTAGTTGATTTCAGCTTTATTCAACTTTCTGCTAGCATATGCCACTGGGCTTAATTCCCCATCCAATGCATCTTGATTTCTGTAGTAGAGTTGCACCTAACCCAATATTACTTGCATCCGTCCTTACTATGAATTCTTGACTTAAGTCAGGTAATTTCAAAATGGGTTTACTTGTGAGCTTTTCCTTCAATTCTTGGTAAGTCATTTCACATTGTGGTGTCCATGTAATGCGATCTGGAAGTCCTTTACGTGTCAATTCAGTTAACGGTGCACATATGGAATTAAAGTTTTTGATATACTTCTGGTAGAAACCACATAATGAGACAAAGGATCTCACGTCCTTCTTGGTTTGTGGTCTCGGGGCTTTCTGTAGTTTCTCTAAGTTCTTTGGGTCAGGGGTCATGTTTCCCTGATAAACTGTGTGTCCCAAAAATTCCAATTCTTTACATCCAACGCAACATTTGGTTGGTCGGGCTGTTAAATTTGCCTCCCTAAGTCGATCAAACAGCATGTTCAGAGAGTCAATGTGTTCCTCAAATGTTTCTGTTGCTATAAGGATATCATCCATAAAATTTGTTATACAGGGATTATTCAGAGGGTCCAATAATTTTCTCATCATTCTAGAGAAGACACTAGGCGCATTCTTCAATCCAAATGGCAATCTATTAAACTCATAGTGTCCTTCTGAGGTACTAAAAGCTAGGTATGGTCTAACCTCAGGCTTTACTGGAATCTGTTAGTATCCTTTACTCAGATCCACTTTTGAGAAATATTTAGCTTTATTTAGTCTGGCAAACAGCTGATTTGTATCCGGCAATGGATCCACCTGTCCTTCTGTAATAGCATTCAGTCTCCTGTAATCTATACAGAGTCTATGTTCTCCAGAGGGCTGCCTTAAGAGTACCACCCCGGAACGATACGAAGACTCACTGTGCGAAATAATTCCTTCCTTCAATAGATAGTCTATCTCTTCCTTCAAAGCTTTTCCTTAGCAAACGGAATCGAATATGGTTTCATACAGACAGGTGTGGAGTCTATGAGTTTCATATCATATTCCAATAGGTTTGTATGCCCTGGTCGGTCTGTTAACACCTCTGCATGATTATTTAGAACCTGTTGCACTCTCTCTTTCTGAGTTTTCGTTAAATGTGTACTGATTTTCACCTGTGCTGCTGTCTCACAGGGGTGTAATGGATATTCAAATCATGAAAGTGGTTCCTTTTTCATCTCCATGGCGATGGACAAGGTCAACAAGTGTGTCTCTTCCTGATGTTCTCTTTCCAAATATTTCTTCAGGAGATTCACATGATAGATTTTTTCTTTCCCCTTCTTATCTATCTTATAATTTGTTCTAGACACCTTCTCTAAAACTGTATATGGACCCTGCCATCCAATTTGTAACTTATTCTGACTCCCAGGCAAAAGAAGCAGTACTTTCTCTCCCACAGCCAAATTTCTGTCTTTCGCCTTCCTGTTATAATAGGCAGCATGTTTCTTCCTGGCTTGTTTCAAATTTTCATTGGCAAGTTTCCAGCCAGTTTTTAACCGAGTGGTCAGCTCATTCACATACTGGTATGAAGATGTAATGTTTTCCTCTGCCTTTTCATCAGTCCACGTTCTTAACAAAGCTACATATGGACCTTTAATTGTGTGGACCTATTTGTCCATGCACCGGTATGGTCTCTTCCACTCGAAGCTTTATAGTGATGATTTTTCCTCCCAGAATTATCATTCACAAAACGACCGCTACCAATTTTTCTTTTGGGGCTTTCTCCCCACTTAAAATTCTTGATGAGAGATTTCCTCTCTACATCTTCTTCCTCCAGTTTGTTTAAGTCCGATTGAGGGATTGTCGGCTTATCCTGGGGTAAGACATCTTTTTGCACTCTCCGCATAGTGGCCATTGTAAAACAGTTAAGTGAAGCTTGTCCGTGAAAAGGGGCTTCCCATTCCATTTGGTCCACTTTATCAAATCTATATTTCTTTCTATTATCAGGCCTAATTTTGCCCCGTGGCGTGTCCAGGTCCTGATCCATGTTCCCACTTGTGGGTGTTCCCTCATGTGCTATGCTACACCTTTCTACAAAATTTTCAATGTCCCATCTTGCTTTGGGCCAATAATAATTGTGAGCCACCTTTTGAATGATGGTACCTATTTTCTCATGGTCCCCATCTGGTTTCACATGTAGGCTCCTTATTAATTCTGTCCTGTATCTTTTTGGAAGAACCAGCTGTCCGTGACCATGGGATCTAGTTCCGGCCTTCCTATACATCAACTTGTTTTTCATGTAAAAATCTCCCTTGCCTGGAGTTGTATGACAAGTTGACAATTTTCTGAAACAAGGCTTGAGTGTTTTATCCCCAGCCTGTGCCTTCCTCATCTCTTCTGGAGTGGTATCTAACATAATATCCTCCTCCTGTCTTGAGGTCGACCTGACCTGAAGGGTTGCCATATACACAGGTTTCCTTCTGCAACGGTCAGTGTCATGATTGTTCATCTGACAATTTTTACACCACCTTTTTCCTTGGTTGAAAGATTTTCTTTCATCATATTTCCTTTCATCGAATTGTGGGAATTTATTTTTATTTTCATACCGTGGCCTATCAAATTGGTGCTTACCTTTATTTTGATCCCTAGGATCAAATTTATTAAAGTTCTGTGGTGCCCTAAAGTTATCCACCTGTTTCTTTTTATTACCTGTTACCTCTGCTTGAGCTGCTTGATACCTTTCAGCAACATTTAGCAACTCACCCAGCCTCTCTGCACCTTGTTCCATGAGAAACTTTCTCAGGTCTGGAGCCATGGACTCTCTTAGTTGCTCTATAAGGACCATTTCCTTAAGATCTTGGGTTTTCCCCAGAGAAGTCCATTTCTCCAAGTATGTCTCTATTCGTGCAGAGAACTGGTGATAGGTTTCACCTGACAGTATTTTAGCATTCCTAAATTTTTTCCTGTAAAACTCTGCATTCTTTTCATACCTTAACAAAAGAGCCTGCTTTAGCATGTCATAATTTTCCTGATCACCTCTGCTCATTTTTGCAAAAACTTCATAAGCTGCTCCACGAAGTCCCTGAGATAACTTTAAGCTCCACCTTTCTCTCTCTAACCCATACGTGGTAGCTAATAGCTCATACCTATTTAGGTAGCTCTCAATATCATCGTCTTTCTCAACAAAATGATCTAAATGAAAATTCATAGCTGAGGTTGAGGCTCCCTGAGTAACCGTAGCATCAGAGGCAAAGGGACTGGCACCATTTTCAGGAGCATGGCCTTGAAACTCAAACTCCCTTAGTCGTAACTCATGTTCCCTTTGTAATCTCTTCTCCTCCTTTTCTGCTTCCCTTTCTGCAGCTAATCTCTTCTCTTCCCTTTCTGCAGCTAATTTCTTCTCTTCTCTTTCTGCAGCCTGTCTTCTTTCCTCGGCTTCCAATTTCTTAGCCTCTTTGTCAGCCTCAATCTGCAACCTCTTAGTCTCAGCCTCAGCCTCAAATTGTAACTTCTTAATTTCCCTTTCAGCCTCTAACCTTCTTTCGGCTTCTTTTTCTAATCTTCTTTCTTCGCGTTCAATAAATTTGTCACATTCCGTTGTGACATAGGCAACCATAACTTGCCCATCTAATCCTAACTCTTTTGCAGTCTGAACCGCAGCAGATCGAAATTTGGCCAGGTCCGCCATTGTCTATCCAACAATTCAATTTCTAACTATATATCTAATGGACAACACAGGCACCGTGAGCTCAACCTTATTTAATTCCACCCAAGGATACCTTTTAATTCTTATATTCCCTGAAGTGAATTACCCCCAATATTTTTAATAGTTAAAGATTCAAAATCCCGGACGAGCCCCCAATATATGTGGTGAAGTGGGATGTTATAAATACTTATAGGGAACTTAGTGTACTGACTGAGATCAGCTGTGAAGGTATCTATATCTATTAAGAGTAGTGTATTATAGATAACCTTACTTGCTACCACATATCTATATATCTCAGTCAGAATTATTCTGGAATAGTGTGATGACTACGTTATGTGTCTAGGGTATGTATGTATGATGAAGTGTAAGTCACAACAACAGACAGATAAACAATTTAATTTAATCCACTACTCTTGACAACACTGTGACACTCACATACAT
Source organism: Oreohelix idahoensis (assembly GCA_024509875.1). Lineage (NCBI taxonomy): Eukaryota > Metazoa > Mollusca > Gastropoda > Stylommatophora > Oreohelicidae > Oreohelix > Oreohelix idahoensis. The sequence goes on from JAMPIV010013773.1 coordinate 97,125, forward strand.
ATAACACTCTACAAAGATATCTTAAAAGAGTCACTGATAAACTTTCAAATAACAATATGTATTCATTACTGGCATGAATGAATATGTGTCCTGATTCAACTACAAGGGAACCAGGAATCACAATCAATTTAAATTACAAGTTATGTACAGAATGTATTTAATATGAATATTGTAATGACATATATTATTACAAATGTTCTATGTGTGTCAGTTGTGTAGTAGTAAAATGAGGTAATACTGGTTTTGTTTTGTTCAAGCTCTGTTGGTATTTGTCATCATGACTTCAATAGTTTGTCTTTATGGGACTATTATTGGAGATGTTCTCAGTTCCTGATATTAAGACAATTAAATTCCCCTCTGAATGTTATTTTTACAAAGTCATTTCAAGATGAGGGGACATAATGTTGAGCTCAGCTGGCCAAGTTAGCTTATCTGGCGTGATGGCGGCAGGAAAGGACTCCTCTGCTCGAATTCTCCTCTGGGCTCTGGAGACACCTCACTGATAGCTAAAAGGACCAAGGAGTATGCTGTCCGACACTGGATTCAGCAAAGCTCTGACCAGGTGCTGCTCAGTACCATCAAGACCACTGTCCCTGAAATCAAGAAGGATGTACCTTCTACTTCATAACTAATTTATATTTTCTTTTTACACTGATCACAATACATCACAAACATTGCGTTCAGAGCGTTAGGCCAACAGTCAGCTTCATCTGAAATACTTTATACCAGCATTACCATCCTTAATGGTCACTACGCCTCTGCACTTCCAGCATTATTTCTGTCTAATCAATCATCCAGGTGTCAGTGTACTATTTGGCCATTCCATGCCGTTTTACTACCCTCCGACACCCTCTGTTCAGGCTGGAGCATTACAGGCTTTACCTCACATTTGCCACTGAACTACACATATATATACAGGCATAAATCAACAATTCACATTCAATTTTCATTAAAAGATATGAATGTTCAAGCTTACCACAATTCATACGAATAAACACAGATACGTTGATTAGCAATGAATTCTGGCACAAACTGGCACAAATTTCCATCTGCCTATGTTCCAGGCTTTTATTTAACACATTATGAGCTGGCTTCAACGCACTGTTGCTTTATCAAGATCATTTAAACAAGTGGTCTCGAACTAACGCTCCCAAGTGTGTATATCAGCGAGACTGGCCAATGAGCCACGTTTCGACAAGTGTTTGAAAAAATGTTACCTTTTCCCGTTTCCCCTAACAACCAAGATAGTATTTATAGCCCGACCAATCGTGGTTAGGCTTTCATTTGTTGCGCTCCAATCAATTTGGAGTTTACATGGTAGGCTATTTCTGTAACGTAAATTTTTTTCAAACACGTTAAAAAAAAATCTTATGAGCAGAAATGATTTTATGCTGTCAGGCACCCCCAATATTTTATTTCGGGTATAATTTATTAATTCCTGGACTATTTGCGTAACGTTTTACATATTATTTGTCAGCAAGCCCTAAGGAACCCAAAAATACTAATTTAAAGGAGCTACGTGGCTGCGTTCAAAATATGCAATTTCTTCTACCTCCTGTTTCGAAGATATGCTGTCTGGGTACTGTTATGTTTTCAACCGTAAACCCATCTATTGTTATCTTTCCTAATAAGCGTTTTTTATGATTTTAAAACCTAACTCTGGGGAAGGGTAGTGTATTTTATCATTGTCCGTCTGAAAAAAAGAGTTACTGTTTGTAGCTTAACACGCGTGATAGTAGTAATTGTGTATCGCGCGACGCGTGTTTAATGTTCGGCTTTCTGCCTCTCCCTTCTCGCTATCCTTTTGTCCATCTGTTCGTTCGTTTTGGTAACGTAATGTAGAAAAAGACATGAATGGAATTTAAAATTTAGGTCATTACGCAGTACGTCTCAATGTTTTTCTTAGAAATGCAGCACACGTTTCATTGAAGAAGGCGGGTAATAATACAGTAAGCTTTTACTATCAACGTGAAAGCGTTACAATTTGCAGACGAAGCAGAAAACAAGGGGGATTTCGAGTACATTCTTTGTGACAGCACTGTCATTTTACCATTGCTCTTCTCTTTATTAATTTTATTTGTTAGGCTTCATATTTACCTAATAATTTATATATGTGGATTAGAATATTTCATGACACCTCCCCCTCTTAAAACAGACATTATATGTCAGTCCTTTATTCTATATACACATAGAGAAATTTATTATTATTTCTGGGGTTTACGGTGATTCTCATCACACGGATGGCGGCTTAAAAAATCCGCTCCCAAATTGGTTTTTCCAGATATATACTCAATGCTAAAATTATATGGAGCCAGAAGCAAAGACCATCGGAGTAACCTAGAGTTCTCATGCTTAGCCTGTGCTAAAAACGATAAAGGTTTGTGATCTGTTTGCAACTTAAATGCCTTCCCATATAGATAAATATTGAATTTCTTTATTGCCCATATTACTGCAAGACATTCTTTTTCGCTAGTTGAGTAGTTGATTTCAGCTTTATTCAACATTCTGCTAGCATATGCCACTGGGCTTAATTCCCCATCCAATGCATCTGATTTCTGTAGTAGAGTTGCACCTAACCCAATATTACTTGCATCCGTCCTTACTATGAATTCTTGACTTAAGTCAGGTAATTTCAAAATGGGTTTCCTTGTGAGCTTTTCCTTCAATTCTTGGTAAGTCATTTCACATTGTGGTGTCCATGTAATGCGATCTGGATGTCCTTTACGTGTCAATTCAGTTAACGGTGCACATTTGGAATTAAAGTTTTTGATATACTTCTGGTAGAAACCACATAATGAGACAAAGGATCTCACGTCCTTCTTGGTTTGTGGTCTCGGGGCTTTCTGTAGTTTCTCTAAGTTCTTTGGGTCAGGGGTCATGTTTCCCTGATAAACTGTGTGTCCCAAAAATTCCAATTCTTTACATCCAACGCAACATTTGGTTGGTCGGGCTGTTAAATTTGCCTCCCTAAGTCGCTCAAACAGCATGTTCAGAGAGTCAATGTGTTCCTCAAATGTTTCTGTTGCTATAAGGATATCATCCATAAAATTTGTTATACAGGGATTATTCAGAGGATCCAATAATTTTCTCATCATTCTAGAGAAGACACTAGGCTCATTCTTCAATCCAAATGGCAATCTATTAAACTCATAGTGTCCTTCTGAGGTACTAAAAGCTAGGTATGGTCTAACCTCAGGCTTTACTGGAATCTGATAGTATCCTTTACTCAGATCCACTTTTGAGAAATATTTAGCTTTATTTAGTCTGGCAAACAGCTGATTTGTATCCGGCAATGGATCCACCTGTCCTTCCTTCTGTAATAGCATTCAGTCTCCTGTAATCTATTCAGAGTCTATGTTCTCCAGAGGGCTTCCTTAAGAGTACAACACCGGAACTATACGAAGACTCACTGTGCGAAATAATTCCTTCCTTCAACAGATAGTCTATCTTCCTTCAAAGCTTTCTCCTTAGCAAACGGAATCGAATATGGTTTCATACAGACAGGTGTGGGGTCTATCAGTTTCATATCATATTCCAATAGGTTTGTATGCCCTGGTCGGTCTGTTAACACCTCTGCATGATTATTTAGAACCTGTTGCACTCTCTCTTTCTGAGTTTTCGTTAAATGTGTACTGATTTTCACCTGTGCTGCTGTCTCACAGGGCTGTAATGGATATTCAAATGATGAAAGTGGTTCCTTTTTCATCTCCATGGCGATGGACAAGGTCAACAAGTGTGTCTCTTCCTGATGTTCTCTTTCCAAATATTTCTTCAGGAGATTCACATGATAGATTTTTTCTTACCCCTTCTTATCTATCTTATAATTTGTTCTAGACACCTTCTCTAAAACTGTATATGGACCCTGCCATCCAATTTGTAACTTATTCTGAACTCTCAGGAAAAGAAGTAGTACTTTTTTCTCTCCCACAGCCAAATTTCTGTCTTTCGCCTTCCTGTTATAATAGGCAGCATGTTTCTTCCTGGCTTGTTTCAAATTTTCATTGGCAAGTTTCCAGCCAGTTTTCAACCGAGTGGTCAGCTCATTCACATATTGGTATGAAGATGTAATGTTTTCCTCTGCCTTTTCATCAGTCCACGTTCTTAACAAAGCTACATATGGACCTTTAATTGTGTGGACCTATTGTCCATGCACCGGTATGGTCTCTTCCACTCGAAGCTTTATAGTGATGATTTTTCCTCCCAGAATTATCATTCACAAAACGACCGCTACCAATTTTTCTTTTGGGGCTTTCTCCCCTCTTAAAACTCTTGATGAGAGATTTCCTCTCTACATCCTCTTCCTCCAGTTTGTTTAAGTCCGATTGAGGGATTTTCGGCTTATCCTGGGGTAAGACATCTTTTTGCACTCTCCGCATAGTGGCCATTGTAAAACAGTTAAGTGAAGCTTGTCCGTGAAAAGGGGCTTCCCATTCCATTTGGTCCACTTTATCAAATCTATATTTCTTTCTATTATCAGGCCTAATTTTGCCCCGTGGCGTGTCCAGGTCCTGATCCATGTTCCCACTTGTGGGTGTTCCCTCATGTGCTATGCTACACCTTTCTACAAAATTTTCAATGTCCCATCTTGCTTTGGGCCAATAATAATTGTGAGCCACCTTTTGAATGATGGTACCTATCTTCTCATGGTCCCCATCTGGTTTCACAGGTAGGCTCCTTATTAAGTCTGTCCTGTATCTTTTTGGAAGAACCAGCTGTCCGTGACCATGGGATCTAGTTCCGGCCTTCCTATACATCAACTTGTTTTTCATGTAAAAATCTCCCTTGCCTGGAGTTGTATGACAAGTTGACAATTTTCTGAAACAAGGCTTGAGTGTTTTATCCCCAGCCTGTGCCTTCCTCATCTCTTCTGGAGTGGTATCTAACATAATATCCTCCTCCTGTCTTGAGGTCGACCTGACCTGAAGGGTTGCCATATACACAGGTTTCCTTCTGCAACGGTCAGTGTCATGATTGTCCATCTGACAATTTTTACACCACCTTTTTCCTTGGTTGAAAGATTTTCTTTCATCATATTTCCTTTCATCGAATTGTGGGAATTTATTTTTATTGTCATACCGTGGCCTATCAAATTGGTGCTTACCTTTATTTTGATCCCTAGGATCAAATTTATTAAAGTTCTGTGATGCCCTAAAGTTGTCCACCTGTTTCTTTTTATTACCTGTTACCTCTGCTTGAGCTGCTTGATACCTTTCAGCAACATTTAGCAACTCACCCAGCCTCTCTGCACCTTGTTCCATGAGAAACTTTCTCAGGTCTGGAGCCATGGACTCTCTTAATTGCTCTATAAGGACCACTTCCTTAAGATCTTGGGTTTTCCCCAGAGAAGTCCATTTCTCCAAGTATGTCTCTATTCGTGCAGAGAACTGGTGATAGGTTTCACCTGACAGTAGTTTAGCATTCCTAAATTTTTTCCTATAAAATTCTGCATTCTTTTCATACCTTAACAAAAGAGCCTGCTTTAGCATGTCATAATTTTCCTGATCACCTCTGCTCATTTTTGCAAAAACTTCATAAGCTGCCCCACGAAGTCCCTGAGATAACTTTAAGCTCCACCTTTCTCTCTCTAACCCATACGTGGTAGCTAATAGCTCATACCTATTTAGGTAGCTCTCAATATCATCGTCTTTCTCAACAAAATGATCTAAATGAAAATTCATAGCTGAGGTTGAGGCTCCCTGAGTAACCGTAGCATCAGAGGCAAAGGGACTGGCACCATTTTCAGGAGCATGGCCTTGAAACTCAAACTCCCTTAGTCGTAACTCATGTTCCCTTTGTAATCTCTTCTCCTCCTTTTCTGCTTCCCTTTCTGCAGCTAATCTCTTCTCTTCCCTTTCTGCAGCTAATTTCTTCTCTTCCCTTTCTGCAGCCTGTCTTCTTTCCTCGGCTTCCAATTTCTTAGCCTCTTTGTCAGCCTCAATCTGCAACCTCTTAGTCTCAGCCTCAGCCTCAAATTGTAACTTCTTAATTTCCCTTTCAGCCTCTAACCTTCTTTCGGCTTCTTTTTCTAATCTTCTTTCTTCGCGTTCAATAAATTTGTCACATTCCGTTGTGACATAAGCAACCATAACTTGCCCATCTAATCCTAACTCTTTTGCAGTCTGAACCGCAGCAGATCGAAATTTGGCCAGGTCCGCCATTGTCTATTATGTAAATTTATACAATGTCTAACCAACAATTCAATCTCTAATGGACAACACAGGCACCGTGAGCTCAACCTTATTTAATTCCACCCAAGGATACCTTTTAATTCTTATATTCCCTGAAGTGAATTACCCCCAATATTTTTAATAGGGAAAGATTCAAAATCCCGGACGAGCCCCCAATATATGTGGTGAAGTGGGATGTTATAAATACTTATAGGGAACTTAGGGTACTGACTGAGATCAGCTGTGAAGGTATCTATATCTATTAAGAGTAGTGTATTATAGATAACCTTACTTGCTACCACATATCTATATATCTCAGTCAGAATTATTCTGGAATAGTGTGATGCTACGTTATGTGTCTAGGGTATGTGTATGATGAAGTGTAAGTCACAACAACAGACAGATAAACAATTTAATTTAATCCACTACTCTTGACAACCCTGTGACACTCACATACATATAACACTCTACAAAGATATCTTAAAAGAGTCACTGATAAACTTTCAAATAACAATATGTATTCATTACTGGCATGAATGAATATGTGTCCTGATTCAACTACAAGGGAACCAGGAATCACAATCAATTTAAATTACAAGTTATGTACAGAATGTATTTAATATGAATATTGTAGTGACATATATTATTACAAATGTTCTATGTGTGTCAGTTGTGTAGTAGTAAAATGAGGTAATACTGGTTTTGTTTTGTTCAAGCTCTGTTGGTATTTGTCATCATGACTTCAATAGTTTGTCTTTAGGGACCAGTATAGGAGATGTTCACAGTTCCTGATTTTAAGACAAGTAAATTCCCCTCTTAATGTTAATTTTACAAAGTCAGTTCAAGATGAGGGGACATAATGTTGAGCTCAGCTGGCCAAGATAGCTTATCTGGCGTGATGGCGGCAGGAAAGGACTCCTCTGCTCGAATTCTCCTCTGGGCTCTGGAGACACCTCACTGATAGCTAAAAGGACCAAGGAGTATGCTGTCCGACACTGGATTCAGCAAAGCTCTGACCAGGTGCTGCTCAGTACCATCAAGACCACTGTCCCTGAAATCAAGAAGGATGTACCTTCTACTTCATAACTAATTTATATTTTCTTTTTACACTGATCACAATACATCACAAACATTGCGTTCAGAGCGTTAGGCCAACAGTCAGCTTCATCTGAAATACTTTATACCAGCATTACCATCCTTAATGGTCACTACGCCTCTGCACTTCCAGCATTATTTCTGTCTAATCAATCATCCAGGTGTCAGTGTACTATTTGGCCATTCCATGCCGTTTTACTACCCTCCGACACCCTCTGTTCAGGCTGGAGCATTACAGGCTTTACCTCACATTTGCCACTGAACTACACATATATATACAGGCATAAATCAACAATTCACATTCAATTTTCATTAAAAGATATTGAATGGTTCAAGCTTACCACAATTCATACGAATAAACACAGATACGTTGATTAGCAATGAATTCTGGCACAAACTGGCACAAATTTCCATCTGCCTATGTTCCAGGCTTTTATTTAACACAATTATGAGCTGGCTTCAACGCACTGTTGCTTTTATCAAGATCATTTAAACAAGTGGTCTCGAACTAACGCTCCCAAGTGTGTATATCAGCGAGACTGGCCAATGAGCCACGTTTCGACAAGTGTTTGAAAAAATGTTACCTTTTCCCGTTTCCCCTAACAACGAAAGATAGTATTTATAGCCCGACCAATCGTGGTTAGGCTTTCATTTGTTGCGCTCCAATCAATTTGGAGTTTACATGGTAGGCTATTTCTGTAACGTAAATTTTTTTCAAACACGTTAACAAAAAATCTTATGAGCAGAAATGATTTTATGCTGTCAGGCACCCCCAATATTTTATTTTGGGTATAATTTATTAATTCCTGGACTATTTGCGTAACGTTTTACATATTATTTGTCAGCAAGCCCTAAGGAACCCAATTTTCCCACTTTAAAAGAGCTACGTGGCTGCGTTCAAAATATGTATTTTCTACCTCCTGTTTCGAAGATATGCTGTCTGGGTACTGTTATGTTTTCAACCGTAAACCCATCTATTGTTATCTTTCCTAATAAGCGTTTTTTATGATTTTAAAAACCTAACTCTGGGAAAGGGTAGTGTATTTTATCACTGTCCGTCTGAAAAAAAAAGTTAGTGCTTGTAGCCTAACACGCGTGATAGTAGTAATTGTGTATCGCGCGACGCGTGTTTAATGTTCGGCTTTCTGCCTCTCCCTTCTCGCTATCCTTTTGTCCATCTGTTCGTTCGTTTTGGTAACGTAATGTAGAAAAAGACATGAATGGAATTTAAAATTTAGGTCATTACGCAGTACGTCTCAATGTTTTTCTTAGAAATGCAGCACACGTTTCATTGAAGAAGGCGGGTAATAATACAGTAAGCTTTTATATCAACGTGAAAGCGTTACAATTTGCAGACGAAGCAGAAAACAAGGGGGATTTCGAGTACATTCTTTGTGACAGCACTGTCATTTTACCATTGCTCTTCTCTTTATTAATTTTATTTGTTAGGCTTCATATTTACCTAATAATTTATATATGTGGATTAGAATATTTCATGACACGCACACGTAACAGAACAGATCAGCCGAATTTCTACAACATCTAGAAGCCATATTTCGCTCAGAATTATTTCAAAATACAGTAACTATTTGAAAAATAGCGTAATATATGTCATGCATCTTTTAGCAGTATAAAAAGTAGAATTATTTTGCATTTTATTAATTTTTTTATAAGTTATATAGTAAAAATGAAATGGAGCAAATAACGGTTTCCCAAAAATATATTTATTCACAAATATCTTAAGAACCCGATGTGATAGAGATAAACGGATTTCAGATTTGAAATCAGCGCAAGAAACTGACCTAAGAACACTTATTCTTATATAAGAAAGAAAAATGTTGTTTGTCAGTGTAATCAGTCAATTATTAATAATTTAATATTGTAATTTTGACATTATGAGTAATTAAAGTTTTTCGTAAAGAAATGTAAACAAATCAAGGGCCATAATCAAGTTAATTAAAAATGCAAGAGTACGTGGGGTGCTTTATCTTTTTCTATGCGTAAAACAGGGCAGTTCTCAAACAAGTGTCTAGCTAAATCTAGGGAAACAATCCAAATTATAAAATTATGAATCAAGGGAAAGTCGAGTTCGATCTCTAGATGGCCTTCAAATTGAAGAAATTGATTGCACCAAATTAACAGGCACAAAGCCATGTAATATTGACGCTCTAAAATAAATGGATCGCTTAAGAAATTTTAGGCCAGATTTACAATAAGTAAAAATATTGTTTATGTTTTAGTATGTCATAATTTTTCTAACACTAAAAAGAAGAAAATAAAAAAAAAAATTTTAAACATAATAATGCACTGATTCTGCATGAAATTAACCTGCTTTATACTTCATTAGACACTTATGGATAAAATATATGATAAGCACTTAAGCGCCCCACGCTTTTTGTCAATTTGATGTTACATTTTTTTACTGCAAGCTATAAACTCCTTGAAAAATTATTTTTGGGTTTTTAGTGCAATAAAAGCGTGTGTTTAAAATATTTTTTATTAGTCTAAATTTCTTGTTTTGCAATTTTTAACTGCATTTTACTAGTCATTGTTAACAAGATAATTGCATTTTTCGGTAAAATAAATGTTATAAAGTATTACCTTTGCGATATTTCATTAACGGACACTTACGTTTCATTTACTGATCGTACACAGTCCGACTTACGCACAAAATCAGGTTACGAACGTCCTGAAGAATGGAGCTCGTTTGTAACCTGAGATCTTACTTTACTTTCAACATCTGGGTCGTTTTCACATCTTAGTCTGGGTCGTTCCTCGGTCCTAAATTCCATAGTAACATTGAGTATTCGTGCAAACTGGGAGAATGAAGCTGCCGATCGCACCAAGTGGCGATGCTCTCTACGTCGCCACCTCAGATTGGGTTAAAAGAGACTCTCCCGGTGAGCAGAAAAGAGGAGAAAACGTCGAAAGGAATACCAGGAAAAAAAAGCAGCTGAGGGCTGTCACCTAAGGGGCACATTCCCATAGTCAGTTATGAATGAAGGGGCTATTATTACTATTATTATAGCCGAAGAACTTCTGTCTATGTTCAAAGATAAGGGCCCACGTGCCTCGTCACAAGGAGGCAAACGTTTCAAAGATATAAAAAAATCTACTCACCTGTAACATACCTTGCGGCTAGCAATGCTTCCGTTAACTTCAGACAGTTGTGTCGAACACTGAACAGACCAATTTGTAGAACGGCCGTTTGCCAAACACACTCAGGCCTAAAGTGTGTACAGTGTACCTCCAATTTGTACCAGGATTCCTAATGTTTCGCCTCCTTCTACGGCAAGCTACTTTTGATAAAGGAAGCGGTAATGAAGAAAGTGTTCTTCTGTGTTTATCAAGGTATGGTACGCGTCCCCTGATTCAAGGTGTGCTCGGGTTCATTTCTTTTATTTTATTTACTTGATCTTGCTTTTGTTAGCTGCAGAAAGCAATGCATTAAAACTTCTTATGCGAAAAGGGTGTACTGTAGAAATTCACACGTTTTATCTGCAAGTATACGTCGCGTTTTAAATCATTAATCATATATGCCCTTTATACAGGGTGCTTCAAAATTACGTATAGGCCTACATACTTCGAATTACTGTGAAAAATATATTGTTGCAGGACATCGACACTCTGAAAAATTGTGACTTTAGATGTGAAAATTCCGTAATTCTATCTCAAAACAATTACATGTAGTTCGCATTTAAAGATCGTATACATAATTTTGAAACACCCTGTATACAGCATATAGGCCTACTGTGTAACCTGTATTAAATATATTAATAAATCAATAACATATATATGCGCTAGTGTAGATGAAATAGGATTATTACAACTACCCCCAAGTTCTCGTTCGCTTGAGCAGAGTGGTATAGGTACCAGTTATAAGCGTTGCCACTCCTAATTTGATTCACCTAGATTAGGTTGTTTTTTTTTTTGGTTTTTTTTTTTGTCCCGTCTAGATGTCATTTTCTTTCATTAGGCCTAATTTAAGAACGCCACCTACATCTCGCCCAAAATAACCCCAAAGTCGTGCAAAAAGCGCCCAAGTATCCCAAGTCGCCGATATCTAGGTTGTTTTTTTTTTTTTTTTTTTGTCCCGTCTAGATGTCATTTTCTTTCATTAGGCCTAATTTAAGAACGCCACCTACATCTCGCCCAAAATAACCCCAAAGTCGCGCAAAAAGCGCCCAAATATCCCAAGTCGCCGATATCTAGGTTGTTTTTTTTTCTTCTTCAAAATTCAGAGTGGCAACGCTGCTGGTAAAGCTTCAATGGAACAAATTTGTTCATAAATGAAAGTTTGGGAAACAATGCTCTGAACGATGTGATGCTGTGTGTAGCCTTCAGCGTAAAACACAACACAGTATAAAACACACTTAACGATAGAACTAGTAGGCCGTTTTATCTTTAAGCATTACGAATGTGTAATTTAACGACTTAGCTTCATAATGCTAATAGCGTAAAGGCCTACATGTCTATTTGAGAATACAGTTGATAAGGCACTGTCACAAGTTATATAAATTAAACCGCAACCAGATTAAACTGAAAATTCAGCCTGTTCCAAAGTTGACTAGCAATGACTACGCGAATATTTCTCCAGAGTTAAATCCGTCATCTCAACACAGTCCAATCCAGCAAATATTGTTTCTCCATACAACACAAAAGCGTTTCTAGTGTCCAAACGTGTGTAAGCCGGCGTGAATTTCAAAACTCAAACCTTAGCCTAACTATTCACCGACGACTTCCTAGCCCCCACCACAGCAGTGGGTATATACTTGACAAGTGCGGGAGCAGCACTCAAAAACTGTCACCTCGAATGCCTTGTGGAGTTGTGTTGCTCCTACAAGCTGGACGTTACGAGGTTAGTCACACAACCGCATACCTGAGGCGGTATGTATAGTTCATTGGTGTCAGAGGTCAAGTCCGTGATGCTTTGCTTTGTTACTGTGTTCACCCAGCGAAATATGAGGAAGGAGTCAAACGGGCAGACTAAACAGTGTATAGTGGAGCATAACTGATAGGTCGTTTATTTTGAAAATATGTCTTAATATAACCAACGGACACCGTGACAAGGTTGACCGAAACGTGCCTTGCTAAAAACGAGGCACAAGTTAGTAGTTTGAAACACTGACCAACAAAATAACCAGTTACAAAATTAATGTTTAAATTTCAGATGGCTGTTCGCAAATGAGAATTACACAGTCGGTTCGGCTTTCTTTGCACAACCGAAGATTTTACTGCTCTGTAGAACCAGCTTGATGAGCTTCGTAATTAGTGTGGATTTCTGTTAGTGTCCAAGTGGTAGGGTGGTTAGTGTTCTTGCTTCTCGCAGTAAAGAAAAATGCCAGATTTGAAACTAGGTCGCGTCACGCTCCAGTCCACTTAGCTGTAAAAAAATGGGTACCTGACCCTGCTCTTGAATTAAAAAAGTTAAAGGTAGTCCCATAGCAGATACTGCCGTAGGGGAGTGAAGAGACCACTATACTAGGTCCAGCATCGAGAGGTGGGTGTCACGGATTGCCTCCCCTGCTTTGCAGTAGTGGTCCAACAGTGTCTAAAACTCAAGAATATCTAATATTAGCTTCCAAGGCATCTACCTGCGCGCAAGATTACTCTTGGCAGAGATGTAGATAGAAGATTAATGCCACTTCTACCTTAACACTCCACAAGATATTCCCAGAAGTCAAGAACAATAGCTGCTTAGGGCTGAGCAATTTGTTAACTTATTATCTGGTCCGTCGCCTTTTGTGAAGGATTTAAGCAATGGTTTCGCCCATTCAAGCCTCCAGTTGGTGTAATCCAACGAAATCCCTCTTATAAGGTATAGCTCTGTTTAGATGTAAATATATGTCTAGGTATTTATATATAGATTAACTATTCTCTTTCATATCGCTTTCATACATATCTTCTTCTTTGATCCTTAGCCGCCGACCGTCAAAGCAGTCAGTGGCCATTACGCCTAGTGGCGTCTTGTAGGGCAACAACAAATTAATTCCACATTGCTCGGTCGGCGGCCATCCTTCGTACAGTGCCCCAACTCTGGTTCATTCTTTGCATCTCAGCCTCCACAGACCTCCGCCAAGCTGTTTTTGGTCGGCCTCTCTTTCGTTTCCCTTCAGGGGTCCATAGCATAGCTGTTCTTGTGATGGCATCGGGGTCTCTTCTGAGGACATGGCCAACCCAGCTCCAGCGTCTGCCAGCTATGATGGTGTGCATGTCCTCTTGCTTGCTCCGAGTAAGCAGATCTTGGTTGGTGATGGTATTCGGCCAAAAGATTCGGATAATTTTTCTTAGGCATGTTGTGTGAAAAGAGGACAATTTCGACATTTCCTTCTCTGTAACTCTCCAGCTCTCCGCGCCATAGAGAAGCACAGAAAGCACACAGCTCTGATATAATCCTAATTTTGTGCTTGTGCTGAACTGAGAGGACTTCCAGATGTTGTTTAGACTAAAAAAGGCTGTTCTTGCTTTGTTCATTCTGTTGTTGATGTCTCTGCTTGCTCCGCCGATATAACTGAATCAAATATTATTGTTTAGTTTAATAGTGAAATAGTCTTTAACAGGTTAAAATAAATATGGAAAAATTATTTGAATTTTGATGGATATAACGTTCTCGTCATTGAGTCGTAGGTTGAAATTTAATTTATACTTAAAGTTTAACTGAAATGTCCTTTTCGCTGGTGCCTTTTAGTTAGCACTTAGCTTGTATGAGTGAGTCCTGCAGCTGTGGTTCATCAATTCTGTGATGACGAATGCCTTCTCCACACTCTTTTCCACTGTAGGTGGTTATGGTGGATGCTTTTCTCTCACACTAGCTGAGTTAGTACCACAAATCGTCTGATGGCTTGTAACCACAAACTTTAGACAAATAGAAAGGAATAAATGCCTGTTGAGTACATTTGTTCGCCGCAAACTAACAGGCCCATTGTCATGCGCTCCACCCACGAATGTTAACCTCTCAGAAGAATTAAATTCCCGAGCACACAGTGTAACTCAGGGAATATGATGAAAATTCACCCATATCCTTCTGGGTGTTAACTAGGAAATTGCATCTGGAGTGCGTGAATAATGATTTGCCTGAATTACAATTAAAAAAGGTACATAAATCTTCACAAGATAATAGGTTACACTGGAGGCACATATGATGTAGTCATCACTCATCACTGCTCCAGTCGGAGTCTGGGGTCACTCTGCTGTCGGGTTTCCCACACGACTAGTCAGAAACAATCACCAGCTCTTGCTGTAGTGGTTCGTGACTATACTATTTTCATATGTTGAGGTTGCCAGCCTCATATATATCCACTAGCAAGAAACCATGTTAAATTCACATTTGTAAAAGAAATGTTCACAACTTACCCCACATTTTGGGAATACACAATCTCCCTGCACAGATTCAGAATGGGCACGAGCAATTTCGGTGCATATGCTCTCGAATTAATTTCGTCTGGAAATTTTGAATCCCTCTTATGACGGGTGAAACACTGGGTCTGGAAATCTGTAATTCCTCTTATGACGGGTGAAACAATTGGCCTGGGGAAAGTTTCTCTTATGACGATGATTCAATTCCTTAAGACTTCAGTCTTCGTATTTAAAACTGTGGGCTGACTTTTTCAAGTTTTAAAGTTTCCCAAATACTTAGATCTGTCCTGGTCCTTTTAAGTTTCCAGTCTTGTATTTAAATATGCGGGTTTACTCTTAAGGTTTCAGAGTTGCCCAAATACTGTCGATCTGTCACTTTTGATATAGGAATTCTAGATCCGATCCTTCTCTTCCTGGCTATTGGGAGTTGCTCGTATGAAGTTGCGAAGCTGTCTGTTCTGTGTTTCTGAGTTCACTAGATTATATCTCTCATTCTCAGTTCAATTCACAGATGGTGTTTCCGCCGAATGTTCCAATAGAATTTATTATTTATTCCGGCATCTAAAACCAAACCAATCAAATCTCTTTAGCACTGTTTGAGTGAGGTAGTTTTTAATTCAAAATATCCCCTCACGTGTTTTAATATTAAATTTAAAATCCACGCGTGACCTCTTTATAATAAGACGTAATATTGTTCCACCTGCACCTATCTGCCTCCCACAATATTGTGACTATGTTTTCCTGGCGTAATATCTTCCGCCAAGATGTCTACCCCGACAGGTTATCCAATTATCGCTTTTATCTGCGTGCCTCCGCCATACAGATGTCTGGTCAGACAATATTGTCTTCTTTCATCGTACGCACAATACAAGCTTGTATCAACACGATCAGCAGCTTTTCACTCGGGTCAAATGTTGGACCGACACGTTTCCAAAGGTGGTCAGACGGATTCAAAGAGATAAGCGGGTGACCGGTCTGATGACTGGGTATTGTTACGATAATACAACAGTTCACCTGGCGGAACGTAAATACGTCTGAGGAGTGGTAAACAAGATAAAGACAGTCCTATAGCAAATACTTCCATAGGGGAGTGGAGTGTTAAAGACTTTCCACTAATAGATTCACCATAGAGAGAAAAACTTGGTGCATAAAATATGCCACATAATAATGAATGAAAGGGCAAAAATTATGCCAAATAAAAGCGATGAGTGAGAGGAAGAGACAAATGAAGACAACGGGTATACTGACGGAGTGGACGTGAGATCGCTCAACCGTATCGTCTCAGTAGGGTGACCAGTTCCCTTCCTCGCTGCCTTTCCTTCCCTAACTCAAGTGTAAAGTCATGCTTTAGTTTACACAGCTGTAAATGGGTATTTACAGCTGTGTAGACTAAACATTGCGATACAGTGAATCGAACCCAATACCTTTGCCGCGAGAGACCAGAGCTCTAACCACTCTGTTAATCGGACACTTTTGAGTTAGGATAGTGTCACGCGTCCCCCCCCCCCCCCACCCTTTGCTCTGCAGTGATGGTTCAGCACTGGCCAAAACCTAGAGTATCTAATGTGGTCTTCAAAGGTATCTACCTTCGCACAAGATTACTCTTGGCAGAGATGCAAATAGAAGGATGATGATACTTCTACCTTGAGGGAGTGTTCACAAGATATTTCAGAAGTGAAGAACAATGCTGCATGTTTCTTATGAGTATATGAGGAGAACTGCCGTAAGACGGCTGTTCCTGACGAAGGCCTTGTGGCCGCAAGGTAGGTTTTTCTTGTCCTTTCTCTTTGTACGACGTATTACTATTTGTGTATTTTTGTAAATTTTTTTTTCATTCTACTATATGCAAATAGTGCAGCGGGTAAGTATGTATCCCAAGTATCAGGTTTTTCACTCGCCAGCTTTCTAAGGATTGAAATTAGCGTACCATTGAACCGCTCTACTTGACCGTTCCCTTGGGCATGGTAGGGACTACAATGATAGTGCCTGGCTTGAAATATCCTGAATACTTCTTGTGTTAGCTTTCCCTTAAACTGAGACCCATTGTCAGTCAATATCTGATGCGGGAAACCTAATCGGGTGAATATTGTCAACAGTGCCTCTGCCACATGCTTTGAATCTATAGCTGACATGGCCACTGCTTCTCCCCACATAGAGCAAGTATCAACCAAGGTTAAGATATATATAGTGAGGGGTCCAACAATATTGCAAACACGTTCAAACATTTCCGTGTAACTTTTGTAGCATCAACTATTTACTGAGTACTAAATGGTACTCCTCCTAAGAAATTTTTTTTTTTTTTTTTTTTTTTCATTTTTTTTTTTAAAATCGTATTATAGAATTTTTTTTTCAAAAATCTGTTTCTTATGTTATCTATGAATGGCACAAGATAGAGTTAGTAGATAGATGAATAGACTAAGTATGGCTCAAGATATACAGAAATATCCCAGGAACGAGCCCCCAGTGTGGCGAGAGGTTTTATTTGGCTCTTGGATCAGTA
The DNA here is from genome assembly GCA_024509875.1 of Oreohelix idahoensis. NCBI lineage: Eukaryota > Metazoa > Mollusca > Gastropoda > Stylommatophora > Oreohelicidae > Oreohelix > Oreohelix idahoensis. Next base: position 114,243 of record JAMPIV010013773.1, read on the forward strand.
TAGTACTGACAATTACAGAAATAGAATTTCTGCAGAAAATGGTGAAGTCCCAGTGTCTGAGAGGACTACTGGTATCACAAATTAGTTACGGCTGTGAATGATCTGATCTCGAAACAATAGTAGAGAGGAGACCGACATAAAGTGCCACCTCCGCTGTGTAACTAACTGTGATATAAAAAAAAACAAGGAAACAGATTTTGCTTAACAATGATAAAATTGACAAGTCTTCAAATACAATTTCCTTATTATTTATTTAGTATATACACTATCTACTCTTGTACTGAAGGGTGAATGTTGAAAAATGGAATGTAATGGATTTGTAAGTTTACATATGATTTACAAATATTTATATTTATATAGATATGTAAATGAATATTACAACAAGTTTTCAATTATTCAATTATAGTACATGTATCAGCTGTGCTGTTAATTAAGGATATAACACTTATCAGCTATGCTGTTATTTTTGTCTCTTGCTATGCTACTTCACGTTTTCTTCATTGACTTAGATTTTGCTCACAATGCTGACAGAAATGGTACTAATGTGTACTCATCTCTCTAAGGTCTGTTCTTCTTTGGTTGGTTCACACAACATCGGCTGAGTATCGTTCCTTTATGTCGTAGATTTTTGATAGGAGTATTAAGACTGGGGTTGGTCCCTTCTGAATAGATTGGAATGAGTGAGAGTCACAGTGTGAGCGTTAGTAAAAGAAATAGATTTTCCCAAGAGTGCAGTGGTAGCGAATCGAATAGAGCTGTCCCCTGACAACAAGAATCTTCTCTCTCTCAGGCCTATCTTCTACGACAGATATATAAGAGTCAGACAGACTATTGACAACATAAATTACTATGTATGAACATACCACTCACGTGCACACACCTTCACGTGACCACAGTTAGACACACAGACGTGGGAAAACTATAACAATACTTATGTAAACATTCTAGAACGAGCTGACCAACACGCTGATTAGTTCCAGAGAGATTTTTATTTATCATCTATAAAAAAATCTTCTCACAACACCAAAACAAAAAAAAATACATCAAGGAAAAACATATGCACATAGTCATAAAATATCAAGAAAATGCTACAAGGATGATAGCCCCGCTATGATCTTAACTCTAGGTTTAGCCCACAGCCCCGTTAGGATGACAGATGATGGCCCAAAGAGTTATAGATGCATGTGGTTAGGGTCTAATATTGTCCCCCTTTGAAGGTATAGACTGACTTTGACAGCAGTATCTATTCTAACGTAACACGTTACTTAAGCAGCAAATCTCGCATAAGAAAAAAAAACACATATAACAAATGAGGGTATTATACAACGAACCTCCTTCCGTCACTTTCACTCGATTCTTTCATCAGGGCTCTGATATACTTACAATCGGGTGGTGGTTTCGCCGGCTGGCGCAAATGTTGGACACTCACACTTTTTATCTGTTACTGTCGTTTACTGAAACAGATCCCAGCTCTGCAGATTTGTTTGTTGATTTCATTAAAATGGATCTGGGGAGCGTCTGCTTCAGGCGATAGTTATTTCAGACTAAAGTTAATGTCACTTGACTCCCGAGGTAAGAATTAGGCTTAAACGAGCACAAAATGTCAGAACAAGAAGTTTCCCTCAATTAGGAAGATGACCGGTGGACAACCTCTCTCAAAACAGAAAATCTTGGTTCCTCCCCACTCACTTGTCAACAATGTCGGAAAGTTTATGTCATAGATTGTAATTATTCTCGCCGCCAGGCAGAAAATTTACGTAGAGTTTATGGAAGAAATTAAGATCTGGTTCACAGGCCCAGTATTGATCATTACAGTCTTTGAAAAACCCGTTAGTGGGATATTAGTATTTCTGTCTAACTTGCACCGTCAGATCAGTGTTACTTGAGAAAACCCACGTGGTTCAAAATAAGGACTGTCTATTTCTTCACAATTATGAACTCTTATTAAATGCTGGTAAAGTTCGGGTCACCCCCAGTATTTCACTGTATAAAAGAAAGAACACATATCAAATAATTTACATATATGTACTCAATATAACTTACATTTAAAACAGCAAGCCTACAGCTTGACTTATTATTTAAACTTCCGGTGAAATAAGTTATATAAAATCGATCATCAGGAATTTAGGAATATGGTGCGTATTCCGTCAATATTCACTGATGTCGCGTCTAGCATTTTATAAGTTTGATATAAAATATTCTCGTCTGAGTATTTAGCAGTTAAATTAACTTCATTATAGCTACATTATTGTTTAGTAAGCTAAGATATAATTTATTTTGTATTTCCACTGACACACGTCGATTAAAGAAATAACAAACTATCAAAATATTCACTCTGCACACAGAACTAGTTTTAAAAAAACTAGTTAAAATGAAATGAGCGATTTAACGCTTTAAACACTTCACAAAATACTAGATATCTATTATATATAATATTAATACCTCAACCACAGAATTACTAAGAACGTTAAACCACTTCGACCAAACTAAGGCCATCTCTATTTACAGAGATTATTTAGAAATCGAACGAAGGTTGTTCTAGTCTAACTGCAAAGTTACTGAGTGAAATGAAATAGTTTCAAACGTGGGTTAATATTTTAAACCAGACAAAGGATGAACTATCTCCCCCGCGCCGATCTCTCCCCCTTCTCATAACAGCTACGTTATACTTAGAGGCGTGTCGTAACTGCCACCGGGCGATTACGCACCTGCGTTGACAAACTGATCGGGAAAAGCGCGTGTCAGTTGCAAATCTCAGACAACCTGTCTCCAATGCAGGGCAGTTTTCACACTACAGCTGACCATGGCCCACAGTGAGCGCCGTGTCAGTTTGGGAATTTTTCAGACAAATGTCTGAATACTGACCGGTGCAGATGTAAAGTATCACACCTCACCGGGACTTATGCCGAGAAGAAGCTCGCGCGCTCGGTGAGAATGTAGACTATTGTCTACGTCCTATTTTCAGCGAACCGACTTATCACGCCTTCTGACGCCCTGCAGCCCTGACATCTACGTAATATCGTCCTAGCGCGATTCTCAGTTTTGAGAAAGAAACAGGTAAAGTTTAAAAATACTGAAGAAAATATTTTTCGCAACCGAGTGATGCGAAAAAATACAGGAAAAACAAGTATGGAAAGAATATAAATGAAAGGATTAGGGTGAGAGAATAGGAAGAAGATGTAGGTAATTTAATGACATAAAGACCTACGTGACACTTTAGCCCACCCAAGACTGAGGGGGACCAAAGATGTATAGCATGTCCTAGCGTCATAACCTTCTCCCTGTAAGATTTTGGCACTACAAGCTGCCCATGCCCTTTAGGTCCTGTTCCAGCTTTTCTGTATAGTAGGCCATTCTTCATATACAAGTCTCCTTTCTCTGGAGGGTTATGTGCTTTAGGCAATTTGCCAAAACAAGGCTTCAGTGTGCTATCTGCTGCCTGAGCCTTTTTCATCTCTTCTGGATGAGTATTGATAGGATTCTCCTCCATTTTCCTGGAGCTTTCCCTGGTCTGGACTGTTGCCATAACTACAGGTTTTATAGGTTCTCCAAGGAAAACATACCTACACCCCAAAATCAAAGGGTAAATAGGGTCCTCTGATTTCCACTGTTTCTGTGGTTATCTGGTCAGGACTCACTAGAGAAGAGCACACAACTGAATCAAAGTCTAATCCTTGTCATATAAACACAGTACTTGAGTGCCATTCACGGTCACTTCCTCACAGACAGGGGGATGATGGAAGTCTTTCTGACTTACTGCCATTTCCTTCCTTCCCTGATTCCCTGTTGTAAGACATGCAGCATGATGAGGAGGATTCTTCCTTCTGCAGTCCGCAGTATTGTGGTTACTCATTAGACAAGTTTTACACCACTTTCCTTCCTTCCGGTAAGGTGTCTTATCCGATCTTAGAGGGTTTTTGTCCTTTTGGTCAAACCTTTGTTTGTTCCTTGTGGTATGGTCCTTTTGTTCATA